>CAEFZY010026352.1:0-17172 GCA_903066815.1 Brachyrhaphis roseni
TCTATCTATCTATCTATCTATCTATCTATCTATCTATCTATCTATCTATCTATCTATCTATCTATCTATCTATCTATGGTCCCACCCACACTGTTCTGGATACTTTGTCTTCATTTCACTATAAAATTTATAATCTGGTGTGCTTTGTAAAATATCTATGTGAGCAGAGCCTGTTTAGGTTAAGAATTCATGATGTGTTTTTTTTGTTTTGTTTTGTTTTTCTAGTGCATTACTATTGTGCATGAATAAGTAAATGCACAAACAGCTGAGAATTATAGCTCACATGCTGTAATTAAAATTTGATTGCAATCAAAGGACAAACACATAACATTGCATTGTATCCAAATGAAATCAACTCTTTTTGCCAGCGCTGGTCGTTCTTTGGTTATGTAAGTCTGAGTTTATTGCCTTAACTCACTTTTTCATCTTCATTGCTTGAATGACCAGTGTATCTAAACACAAATGTAATTTACAATAAAAAGTATTTATGAAAATCATTTGGATACTTTACACCATACAGTGCCTTGCAGAAGTATTAGTATTCCTATTTCATTTTTTTTTGTCTCTACCAACTTTTCACATCCAAAGACTGAGAATTCTGCACATTTTTCTTTGCAAAATGGTTTAGTTAGGTTGGCTGGACAGCACGTGTGAACATCAATGTTGAAGTCTTGCTGCAGGGTCTCAAATATATTTAGGCTTGGACTTTGACTGGGCTCATCCTAACACGTGAATAATATAATAATAATATAAGTTCTTCAAGAAGGATTAAAAAGTTAATTATTTCTTTCTTAAAAAGACAAAATCTTTGATTTTACATCATGTTGATTTAAAACAAACAATCAAATTTGAATGTTGTTTTTTTTATATAGATAAAATAGAAGAGAAACAGAACTGTTGAGCCAATTATATGCTAGATGCATGCAAATATTTAGCAAAATTAGTTTTAAGGAAAACAAGTAAGATTCCATGAAAGGAAAAAAAGAAAACATGAAAACGCTTCGCCAAGCAGGTGGTCTGTAGAAATACAGGTGTGAGTTATACATGCAGTGGACGAGCCGATGCCTGGCAGACACACTGAGCTACCTTCCATGAGATACCACAGCCAGGCTGGCGCCACAGTTTGTAGCTTTGCTAAACAAGACGAGCCGGCCAGCTCCTCCACACTTAGAGGTGTCGCTTGTATTTACAGCCCCAGAAACTCTGTACTCCTCCGCATGTAGCATTACATCACTGATCCCAAATCAGACTCGCACATATAAACACCATTTTTTGTTGCAAGGAATTTATATCTGCTTGATGTCCACTTTCTTCTGCTTTGGTCCCGGAAAAAGTGAATGGTGATTAAATTCTCAGAGTATCTTGTTGTAGGTTTCTATGTGCATATTTTGTTGTATAATGATAGACGGTAGCAGCTGTTGAACTATGGAATCTACTCTGGTGATAGACATGATGATGAAACCTCTGTGTCCTGATTTAGCTGTATACAAGGGCCTGCAAATAAGTCACAGTATGTATTTCTGTATGGGTTTTCTTGGGACTCGGCGCAGGAGGCATGGAGCCTTAGAACCTTAAAAAAGCGGGAAAAAAACACCGCGGGACCATCTTCTGCAAGGGGGCGGAGGGTCTAAAATAAAATCAGCTGTCACTGTCTGCTTGTTGGACAGAGGTGAACACATTGCCTTGGAGCTGGTCTCCATCACTGACCCGGATTTTTCTTTTTGCTTGGAAAGACCCTGCAGGCAGGGGTTCAGTGGCCTTATTGTGGGATTCTATTTACTGAGATCATATATTTTATAATTCAACACCATCCTTTCCTGGTAGGTACTGTTTAACTATTTTTGCCTGTTTTTAGCTTTCAAGTCTACTTTTTTTGCTTTACTGTTGTCAGATGTAACAAAATAGCTAAAGGCTATCACTGAATCATTGGTGCTGAGCAAGCATCCTCCCATAGTACAGGATTTGAGAGCAAAGTATAAACCAAACTGTGACTAAAATGAGAGGTTAAAATTACCTTTAGCCTATGAGCAGATTAGAAAAAATTCTATGAAGTTTTTCCAGTAGCTTAGCTGTTTGTTTGTTTGTATGAAGGCCAAATCTTCTGTTAGATAATTTATAACCTCAGAGCCAGGTCATGAAACAAGAAGTTTTGAAGAGAAACTGAAAATGCATTGTTAAGTGCAAGGTCATGAGTTTTTTCATGCTTTTGGAAAGGGGAACTTTGACCTCCCAGCTTTCCACTGTATTTCACTGAGAAACATGACCCATGATGGTTAAGTCTAAAATAGGCTGGATTTATTTTTGCATGTACATGGCGCCAAGATAACTTCACTTTCTTGATATTTGAGCTCCTGTCCCAACCTAGTCTGCCATGTAATAGGCTGGACCTGAAGACAGATTTGAATTTTTTTGGTTGGTTTCAAAATCATTTCACTTGACTGAATTATTTTAGCGAAATGTGTTGATCTTTTATGAGTTGTACTGAAACATTTAAAATAACTGGCCTATCAGCATAAAAAGTGATTCAATTCATTTTGCTGGCATACCACTTACTCAATCTTTTTTTCTTTTTCAAAATATCAATTAATTCATAAATAAAAACATTTTAATACATAAAAAATTTATGAAAAATTTTTTTTATTATGTGTTTCACTTATTTTTAGCAAAATAAACTAAGCACAGATTAGTTTATTTCAGGTTTATTTTCCATAATTGAATAAGCAGAGAATGTTTGATTTATTCACTCTTGTGCCATCAAAAAGGCTGAGACTGTTTAGATAAAACTGAGTTTAGAGTTTATTTTCTTATTGTTTTGAGCACATTTTAAATGAACAAGAACTGAGAGACAAATAAGATAACTATCCAAATTAGAGCAGTGACTAAGCTCCTGACACAATCTTTGAGGTTTAGCAATTACACATAAACGTTTTATTATCAATTAGAAATAAAAGCACAAGAGAAGCTAACTAAAAACAAAGGAAGGAAAATTTATCATCATAAAACCACTTAGGTTATTCTCTTGTCATATACACTTATTCCAATTATCCCAGAAACATGATTTACAAGCAGGGCTTGCAATATCTCATTATACAACAGTCGGAAATACAGTAACCTTAATGTGAATTTTGACCCTCTTAAAACTAAATGATATGAGCCATAATTTCACAGGGTTATGAGACTACAGAAATACTCATTAATCTTAGAGGATAATGAGTGCTGAGATACATTAAATAGTACATTCATATCATTTGAGAGCAAATTTAAATGAGGTATAAAGTTAAATCCCCACAAATCACGTTAACGTTTTCGACATTGGATAGTTGTTTACCACCTTTTTACTAAATCTTGCACATCCTGTGAGCAGCTGGATGCCAGATGATTTAAGTCCTGGGCCAGAGGAGCATCATGGTATTTGCATCACCTGGTCTGCAACAGCACTTTATGAGTGACAATCTATCAGATTTTACCAAAATATATTACTTACCTGATTGTATCTAAATGTATTTATAATAGCAGTATCTTGTTATTTGGTTTCAAATTATTGGAGAAAAAAAAATTAAAAAATTTAAAAAAAGATGGTAAACGTGTTCACCAACTGTTGGCTTTGTATGCCTCAGCTGCTGGCAGTGCAGGTTCAACCAGGGCTGGACATCCTAAAAGTTTAAAACCAGAGGAATCGGGATTCACTCTGCGGACTCAGACGTCATCCCACAGGCCAACTGTGAGGCTATGTCCAAGGCAGCTGTTTCCAAGCGAGCAGACAACACCATCACCAGCGGGGTATTCCAGCTTGTGCATGGACTATGTATCCAGATAGCTGCTTTCATAGTTTCCCTGCAAGTTGCAGTGAAAATAAAATGTATTCTTCCCTATTACATAATATTAGAAAGTGATATCTATGATCATTGCAAAAATGATCATGAATCATGGAAACAACAATTGAGGTAATTGAGGTAAACTGTTGTTTCTGTTGCGATAAAGTCTTGAGAAAATTGTCAACTCTTTTCTGTGACCATGGGTCAGTTTTTGGAATAAATATGTGTTTTTGGAAAGCACTGCACAAACCACAAGAGCTGTCACAACCTCTGACAGCTGTCTGCGCCGCATGCATCCCAAAATGAAAAGCCATACTGAGCAGCTGTTTAATTCCAGAAGTGGAAGCAGCTAACAATGTTTCCTGCTTCATTAGGTCATGGAGGAGTCAGAGGTCTGTTCCCTGCCTGGGGGACTAACAAGCGTGAGGAAACAAATTCATACCCAGGAAGCTTCAACATCACACAGTGTAACTCAGTTTCATTTTCATCACAAAACTGAGCAGGTACACAGATCAGCTCCATTAGGTTGATACAAAGTGCTTGGGGGAGATGAGTGTTCAAATCGTGGCAATGCTTTGTAACGACTTGAACTGGTTGCTGCTGCATCATAACGCTTGACATTCTAATCATTTGAATGGGAATTCTGCAAGTAAAAACTGATAAACTGAACTCTATGTGAGGTTGTATATACAGTGCCTTGCAAGATTATTAATCCAGTTAGGATGTTTTAAGATTTTGACATGAATCAACCAAGCAGAAATGTACTAATTGTGCTGGTCTTTTTCAAAAAATCCTAATTAAATATATTGAAGGTTGAGGTTGTAATGTGAGCAATTTCAAAAAAGATCAGAGGTTATGAATACTTTTGCATGGCACTTTGTTGTTATACCTGTAATTGAACATGTGGACCCATGTTGCTTGCATTGCTTGATATTTTATCAGCTTTTATTAAAGCCTCTAGGGTATATTTATAAATGCTGTAATCCATTTATGTCGACAGGTCATTAAACAAGGAATATAAAGGAAATATTCTTTGGTTATTTTGCACAGTGTGAAAGAAGAACTTGTCTTTATTATCTTTACTCCTGTGATCATTTTTTTCAGAGCTCAAGAAGCGTAAGGTGTTGATGGTGTTTACTTGTCTTTAACAGACTTAGTAAATTGGAGTTAAGTCTGATTACTGGCCATAAAAAGAGTTGGTTATGATATGAGGCACTAAGAAATTTGTGTTATGAGGTTGTATGTCATCTACCATCTTTGACAAATGCCTCTTTTGCCCTAACAGGAGATGTCAACCTCTGAGCTTACAGTGTCAAGTGGCAGCAGGTCGATCATCCCAGGCAGTCAGCAGCTAAATTTCCAAGAAACTATGGTATGCATAACATTTTCTGCCATTATGAGTGATTCTAAAAGATATACAAGAAGATCTTTGCATATTTCTCAGTTTTCAGCAAAATCTGTGAAATAATTAACACTTGAAAGGACTAAAATCAAGGATGAAATTTATTACAATTTATCCCAGTAGCTACTCACTACTCATTAGATGAAATAATACATAACCATCACATACATAACTGCAAGAAGAGTAATTGTAACTATGTACGTGTCAGTTACATAAATTCCCTTTCATAATTTTTCTTTTAAAACACACACAGGTGACCTACAATGACAGCAACCTGGGATCCAGTTATGAAAACAATCAGAATGATACAGGTAAGAGCTCATGAAACTCTGATAATTGTCATTCTATGTTGACGATCTCTGCTTTGCTAATATAAATCTCCTCTTTGTTGTAACTCCTGTGCTAACAATTAGATGAAGAGTTTCCCAGGTTCACAACCAAAGAGCTGAGAGATCACTTTGAAAGAACAATAGAAGAGGCTGCTGCACAAAAATCAATTAAGGTAATAACTTTTGAAATATAAGTATTTTTTCTGAGATCACTCTCAAAATGTAAAGATTAGTTCTTTTAACTCTCTTAAACAATTGCACAGTAGAACACACTCTCTGCAGAAGCTATACACCTATGCAAATTCATAATACGTTGGTGAGGTAAACTGTGTCACTGGACTGGTGTGTACCTGTGCTGCTCACTCAAAACCTTGACAGATTTGTCTTGCGTTATATCAGCAATTTATTTCTTTGTCGTTTGGAAGTGAATGAGAAGAAAGCAATTTAGAAGTTTATTTAACTATGGATGGATTACCATTCTGTATAGATAAATTATATACTCGTGTTTTTTAATAGGTAATTTACTAAAACAAATATAATTTTTATTCCCAACAAAGATTGGACGTGACATCAATCGATCAAAGTGGTCTTCAAACGTGAATCAGAGCAACAAGCTGACTAGTGAAGTGTGTAAGGAATTTGCTACGGACTCAACCCCAGCAACAGTGATGGATTATGAGGACTTTCCACCCCCTCCAGCTGAGGATTCTGAATATCTTCCTCCTCCCCCTCCACACTTATTACAAATGCCATCAGACAGTGAAAATATTCCAGTGAGCCATTGCTCACATGAGCCTCTGGAGCCAGTAAATAAACAACAACTCAATCAAGAAGCTTTTTTCAAGCAGAAGGGTATGTCTGAGCTGAAACGTCTATACAAGCACATTCATCCTGAGGTTCGTAAGAATATTGAAAAAGAGTACTACCATGAATACAGTGAAACAGAGAACAACCAGGTAGAGAGCCAAGAGTACACATATGAGGATGATGATGATGGTAGTCCCGATGATGTCTATGATGAGGAGTATGAAGAGTGGGAAGAGATTCTCCCTGGGGAGGTGCAAGCCAGGCGCTGGATGTTTGAAAATAAACCACTGGATGCTATTAAAGATGAAACTCCTGATGAGGAAGAAGACAAGAAAATTACTCAACAGGAAATAATTGTGGGTAAAGATGTGAGACGTACGGCATGGATGTTTGAGACCAAGCCAATAGATGAGCTGGGCTCACTGAACACCAACTTAACGGAATATAAAAACAAATTTAACAAATTTGATAAGGGGGATGTTCGTGCCGCAGCATGGTTGTTTGAAACTCAAAATATGGACACTCTAAACAAAATGCACAAGGAGGAGGATTTGACAAAGGAAATTGTGTTTACCGAAGATGATGGAAATGCTTCTATTTACATGATTGATAGTAAGTTAATAGAAAGCTTGGGGCACACAGAGACTATTGATGAGAGCCACCTGCTGAGCTTACGTTCAGTGTTGGAAGAAATCAGTGGAGAAGTTAAAGTCATAACAAGCACGTTTGACACTCAGTTCAAATGTGTCATCATAGGACAATCAAGCCAAATGCTGGAGATAAAGTCTGTGCGCAAAATAGAAACTGAACTGGAGAATTCTCTTGCTTCACGCTGGCTTTTTGATACCCAACCTCTGGACCTGACAAACAAAGAATTTGCTCCTTTAAAACTTGTGTGTAGTCTGTCCATGGAGGATAGCAGCAAGGGAGATTGGGGAAGATGGTTGTTTGAGATAAAAACATTAAATTCTCTCCATGAGTGGCAAAGTTTGCAAACAGAGAAGAAAGATATTATTGGAGCTGATGTGCGCAAGCACCGGTTAGTCTTTGAAACACAACCAAAAGACTCTCCAATGGCCATGACATCTGAGTCGATTGAAGAGATTATAGGAGGAAATGTTAGATCTGCAAGGGATTTTTTTGAAACCAGTCCTCAAGTAGCCAGGAAGAACTGCCCTGAGGTTGGAAAACTTAAAAAGGCAATAGTGGATGAAGAAATGAAAGGGGATGTGAGACACCAGAAGTGGCGGTTTGAGAGTCAGCCTCTAGAACAAATAAGAGAAGAGAAAAAAGAAGTCATTCGTACTGTAAATGTTGAGGATGATCTCACGCAAGAGGATGGAACAAGCTGCAGGGCAGATGTCCGTAGGAACTGTTGGGTCTTTGAGACACAGCCAATGGATACATTAAAAGATGATTCAAATACTTATTCCTTGACAAAAGAAGAAATTATTGCTGGTAATGTGAGATCAGCCAGAGAATATTTTGAAACAATTCCAAGTGAAGACTTGAAGGAGTTGGCCGAGGTAGGCAAACTGAAAAAGACCATACCACTTAATGAGGAGAAGGGCGATGTAAGGCATCAGAAATGGTTATTTGAAAGCCAACCACTGGAGGAAATTAGAGAGGAAAAGAGAGAAGTAATCCGAACGATTGACCTCGAAGAAATTGATAAAGTGGATGTGTCAAACTACAAGCACATTTTTGAGAGCACAGACTTTAACACAAGTAAGGAATTGCAAACGATTGCAGTAGAGGGTGTGACGTCTGGCTCTGTAAAATCAAATAAGAACTTGTTTGAGTCATCAGCATTGTATGCCATGCAAGACAGTTTAGGCCACTTTCATGAGGTGAAAACAGTGCGCCGTGAGGAGGTAGTTAAAGGAGACGTGACAACCTACAAATGGATGTTTGAAACACGCCCCATTGATCAGTTTGATGACAGTGTTGAAAAATATCAAATTATTAAAGGAATATCTAAACAGGAGGTTGAATCTGGCGATGTCAAGACTGCAAAGTGGCTATTTGAAACACAGCCTCTTGATGCAATCAAGTACTTCAGCAATCTTGAAGATGAAGAAACTGTGGAGACAAATAAAGCTCTGGATATTGTGAAGGGGGATGTGAAAACATGCAAGTGGTTGTTTGAAACAAAGCCCATGGACATCTTGTATGAAAGAGTGGAACTAAAAGGAGAGAATGAAACTGAAGAAATACACAAGGGAGATGTCAAAACATGCACATGGCTGTTTGAGACACAAACACTTGATTCAATTCACGACGAAACTGAAACAGTTTTGAAGACACGCAGTTTAAACCAAGAAGACATTAAAGGAAAAGATGTAAAAATGGCTTGCTTTCTGTTTGAGACAGAAAAACTGGAGAACCTCACGGGGGAGGAGAGAGGATCTTATAAACGTGTCACAGAGATAGACATTGCATCTGGAGATGTCTCAAGAAAAAAATATATTTTCGAAAACCAAACATCAGACATCATGACGTCTTCCTCTGATGAAGTAATGCAAAAGCTCAAGAGAGTTCAGACCGAGGACATACAAAGAGGAAATGTTGTGAACTGCAAATGGCTCTTTGAAAACCAGTCCATTGACCAAATACATGACAGCAAAGAGGAATATATGAACAGTCACACAGTCAGCGATGTGCAACGGGGTGATGTCAACAAGGGTCGATTTATTTTTGAGACCTATTCCCTAGATAAAATCCAAGAGGTTTCCTCTGAAACAGAAAACATAAAAGCATCCAAAATTATTTGCGACGAGGAAGAGAAAGGTGATGTGAGAAATTACACAATGATGTTTGAAACACAGCCCCTGTATGCCATACAGGACAAAGAGGGTCACTACCATGAGGTCACCACTGTTACAAGTGAGGAGGTGAAGAAGGGAGACGTTGTCGGGACCCGGTGGTTGTTTGAAACAAAACCTCTTGATGCAATTAAAGAAACAGATGAGGTCTATATCATTAAATCTGTAACACAACAGGATGTACAAAAAGGAGATGTAACATCTGCCAAATGGAAATTTGAGACCCAGCCTCTTGACAAGATTGCTGAAGAAAGTAAGCCTTTTATAAAAACTGTGGAAGACATTCAAGGAGGCAACGTGAGAGTGAATAAACAGCGTTTTGAAACTGACACCTCCTCAGAGGGATCTGTTAGGACTGTTAATGTGAGTGAAATACAGAGAGGTGATGTTAGGTCTGCAAAGTGGAGGTTTGAAACCCAGTCCATTGACAAAATAAGAAGCATGAGCTCTGAAAATCTAATTGAAACTGTTAAAAAGGAGGAGGTTGCAAAGGGAGATGTTAAACATTCCGTCTGGCTTTTTGAGAAAAATCCTCTCGATCACATTAAAGAAGTAGATGAGGGTGAGAACATATCTGTTGCTCAGGAGGAAATTCCCAAAGCAGATGTAAAAACAACAACATGGCTCTTTGAAACAACACCGTTTGACGGATTTAGTGAGACTAAGGTAGAAAAGACTGAAATATTGGGGAAAAGCATCAAGGGAACTCTTGAGGAACTTTACAGTCAGAAAATGGTGAATTCAACGGGAATACTAATTGAGGCTGATGAGATTGGTGATGTAAGAATGGCAAAATACCAGCTAATGAATAAGCAGACTCCAGAGATTCAGAGAGAGGAAGTCATCAGGGGAGATCTACAAACTATTATGATGAACCTTCTTAGCAGAAAGGAAAAAAGGGAGCAGCAAATTGTCATCGATTCAGAAGAGAAGGGAAACATCAGCTCAACAGTGGAGCAACTATTCAGCCAAGAAAAAGAAAGTAATGTTGAAAAGGAGGAAATACTGCATGGCGACATTCAGGAAACAATCAACAACCTCTTCAGTAAGACTGGATCAGCAAAACAGGGCATACTCATTCAGGAGGATGAAAAAGGAGATGTACGGATGACATTATATTCCCTTCTACATAAAAACCAGGATGTTAATGTTGAAAAAGAAGATGTTGTAAAAGGGGACATAAAGAGTGCTCTTGAAAGGCTGTCCAGCTCAGAAAAGTCAGACCAGGCAGTGAAGATAAAGATAGATGACACTGAAAGGGGGAATGTCAATTTTTACTCCACATGCATTGAATCTGGAGCTCTTGATTATCTCAAACAGCTCCAGTTAGGCCCTGAGGAAACTCTGGATGACACAACCAAAAAGGAGAAGATCATTGGGGGCAACATCAAGAGCACCAAATCTATCCTCGGCCAACATCAAATGCAAATTGAACGCTCAGTAGAGGATGTTATACCAGGAGATGTTCACAATGCATTAAAAGTTTTCATGGCAGAGCCAACTGTCTCACTGGAAAGAATCCAGAGGGAGGAGATAGTCAAAGGAGATTTAAAAGCTGCTTTGAGCTCATTGTCAGAATCAGCTAAACAGACAGTGGTTGTGGAAAAAGAGGAGGTGGTAAAAGGCAATATTCCAAAAGCACTGCGGTGTCTGGAGAGGGCTCAGAGACGCAACAAAGAGGTGGAGAAGCCAGATATTATTCCCGGAAATATCCGGGGTGCTCTAAGATCTCTTGAGAAATCATCCACCTCCAGAGTTGGAAGTTTTGCTGTTGAGGATTTAGTTCCTGGAGATGTGAAGGCTACCCTAAAATCTTTGGAAATGGCAAAGCAAGCAGTGAAGGGAGTTGAGAAAGAAGAAATAGTCCGAGGTGATATTCATATGGCAATGCAAAGTCTGCAAGATGCCTCAAGTGAGAGAAAAATAAGTCAGCAGGAAATAGATGTTCAAGGAGATGTAAAAGGGACAATTCAGATGTTCATGGAGCCTCCACTATCCCCAAAGACCCAACAGAAATTTGCCTTTGAAGATGATATCAAGGGTGATGTCAAAATGTCAATCAAGTCCTTATATGAGACACAGGAGCAAACCCAACAGGAAAAAGAAGAAGTGATAAAGGGTGATGTTAAAGGCACGATCAAATCACTTATGGAAACAGCACAGCGGGAAACTCCCAAAGTCAGGCATGGAGTATACAGAAGGGTTAAAGTCAAACAGAGCCCTGCCGTGAAAAACCTAAATCCAGATGCCCAGAGGAACATACAAAAGATAAAAACAGCAAGGCAGGTTGAAGCATCTAAGGAAAATCACTCCATTACTAATCAGTCAGATACAGTTAGAATAAAGACTTCAACGGTGGTGGAGCACAAAACTATTACTCAAAACCATGGCATAAAAACGGTAAAAACAGAGTTTCGTAATCTTAAATCAAACCAAAAGGGGATGGGAAAACTGTCTAAAACCAAAGTAAAAACTGACAATTACACGTTAAAGTCGCAAGTACCAGAGCTTGATCTGTCTCTACCACCACCACCTCCACCTGTTGCAGAAACAGACCTTCTTCCTCCTCCTCCTAGTCCTCTTCCGCCAACTGCTGATACTGACACTGAACACCTTCCTCTCCCACCACCACCACTCACTGGTGAGCAAGACTTCCTCCCACCTCCTCCACCTCAACAAGAACTGGAGAGTACCCCAACGCAAGCAGTTCGTGCTTCTCCATCAACAGCAAAAAGAATGATAGTCAAAAAAGTGAAAGTTCCTGCTTTGCAGCCAGTTCCAAAGTTGGAGTCTAAAGTTGAATTCAGTAAAAAGCAACAGGTACAGGCAACATCTGTGAAAACTGAAGTGCAAGCAATGCAAAACGAAACAGAAGCAACCATGCACATTTCAAAAACGGTCTCCCATGACATCCCTCCTCCATACCCTGAATCTCCTAAGCTGCTCAAGAAGGTCAACATTGCTCCTGTAAAATTTACTCCACCACCTTCTCCACCTCTACCAGCAGAATCGCCACTACCATTAAGGAAAGTTTACATTGCTCCAGTGAAATTCACTCCACCACCTTCCCCTCCACCATTCATGAGAGGGAAAGCTAGTAAATTTAACACAGCACTGATAAAAGCAGAGGAGAAATACCGGAAACTGAGGGAGGAAAACACACCCCCAACTTCTCCGTCTCCCACTTTTGCACATGACTCTGTGAGTGCTGCTCTTGAAATGCTATCCAACAGGGATCAGGGAAATTACAGTATCTCAGGAACCACTCAGAAAGGAAGTACAAATACAAAAATGGGTGCTCATTCAGACTCCTCCATGACGGTTTTGGTATCAGATGTAACCCAAAGCAATCCCAGGTCCCACCATGGCAACACCACTGTGGATTCCACAGTTACATTGTCTGCAAAACAGCAAATTGTATCAAGTGAAAATACTAAGTTGGTCTCCAGTCAAAAGATCTCCTCCATCTCAACTGTTAGACAGCACCTGCAAACAACTACTCAGAAAACTGTATCAGTGTCTTCTAATCAGTCTGACCAAACTGACAACGTTTTGATCTCTATCGCTGAAATAAGTGGCCATGCCAAAACAGACACTAAAATGCACAACACTACTTCCAACAAATCAGAAGATCAAAACAAAAGTGATAACGAGGCAAAACGGGTATGTAATAATGTTTCTACAGATGAAACAAACAGAATAAATGTGTCTTTAAACAGGAGCCCAGAAAATGTCTCAGATCTGCAAACAGAAAATACGTTTCTCATTGCAAATGGAAAAACAGGCAAACAAAGCCAAAAATCAAAAAAGAACTACAAACAAGGAAAGCCAGTAGAGATGAACAAATCCAGTGACAATGAGAAGCAGAGTGTTTCACAAGATTTGAAAGCAGAAGCCACAGAGATAAAACAAGAGATAAAGAAGGATATTACCTCCCCTGCTGTGGCTGCAACACCTGTAAACGATACTGCCAATCAACCAGAAACTCCTGCTCCAGTAAAGAAGAAGAAGAAATCCAAAAAGTCTAAAGGGAATGCGCAGCAAGGCCAGGGTAAAGAAAATGTCACAGAATCAAACACAGAAGTACAGAGAGTAACATCCGAAATGACTCAACAAGGAGATGAAACAATTGCAGTCGACCAAATTCAGAAAAGTATAAAAGAAGAGCACGTTCAAATCAAGAGAGAGGTTATTACTGATGACAGAAAAGATGATCAGAAGTCTGTGCAACAAAAAGCACTTCAAACGCAAGCGAAGGGATCTCAAAAGAAAGAAGTGACAGTTTCTCAACAGAGCGCAAAGGAACAACCGAAAGAAAGTTGGGATGTCCCAATTACGGTGACAGGCAAGTCAGAACAAAATGAACTTGTAAAATCCACAACAGAGAGAACAAAGGGATCTCAGAGGCATGACGTCCAAGTGTTAATTTCTCAAATCACAGAGATACAAAGCATTTCAGAGAAAACGCATTCCAAATCTGTAAAAAGTCTTTTAAACTCAGTGCCAGATTGGATCATAACTCCGGAAAGGAAACACGAATTGGAGCAAAGTGCTGCTGAAAGCGATGCTCAGACCAATGAAGAAATTATTTTGAATCTTAAGAAACTTGTAGAATCCAAATTAATGGACCTTACAGACGAAACATTGGAGAAGCATGAATGTGAGCCGGTAGCAGAGAAAGCAAGTTCTGCGTTGGCGGCACAAAGAATATCGAAAATCAGTATTGGTTCTGCCAAAATTGAACACCAAACTCTTAAAAACACCTCACATGAAAGCAGAAAAGAAGAAGTGAGTTTGTGCAAGTCAATCGATCTTCGAGCTCCATCACCCTCACTCAGAATGCGTCCCCCCTCTCCAACATTTATCACCATTGAATCCACACGAAGAACAGACTCACCACAAAGAGTGACTCCATCACCCACCCTACTCCACAGGCCACCCACCCCTCCTACACCTCCACCACGCAGGTGTGACACCCCAACATCACGCATCACCAGAATCACACCTTCGCCGACATTTGATAAGGCAGAAAATTTGGCCCGACTCAAAGAAACAACAGCAAAACTCTCTCGGGTTGTCACACCCCCACCACTACTCACCCATCAAGTTATTGAGAAAAAATCAGAGGTTGTGGAGCTGCCTTCAACATTTCACCAGCAAATTAAAACTGATGCTCAAGTTACAGAGACTTCAGGGACACTGACTGAGTCATCCAACTCAAAATCAAGCATTACGCAAAGTAGCTCTGAGAATGATGTGTTACTACTCCAAAAGAAGGCAAATTCTGCAGAAGATTCAGATGATTCTGACTTGATATCTGCATCTGTCAAAGAAAAGAGGGAGTTCTTTGAAGGGGCACAAAAAGCTGAGCTTAATAAGATCTTTGTGCGCAAGGAGCCCATCACCATCAGTGAACGGCTGGGCCCTGACATGGAGGAATGTGAGGCTGAAAACAAGAACAGAGAAAAAGATGAGCCTCTAAAGGCAGACTTGTCAAGCTTTATAAACAAATATGAATCCCCAGAAGAAAAGCAATATAGCAGAAAAGAGCTCACTCCACCTGTACAGTGCCTTCACAATGGCAACAAAAGCTCAGACTGTAATAAAGAAAAAGCAGACATACTACAACAGGAAATACCAAGTTTTAACATCCAGGCAATTAGAAATGTTTTTGAACTGGGTGAGCAATGTTTCTCAGTTACAGAGGAGAGAGAGGATCAGGAGGAGCTTGTGTCAAGTCTCGGCAAAACAAGAGTAGACTCTTCAAAGCTGGAAAGACCTCATGAGACAAAAGGAGGCTCAAGGCAGAGCACCCCCCTCCCTTTTCTAAAAAATGATGCAGAAACAATATTGGCACAACCATCTGCCCTCTCAGAAACCAAAACAATCACAGAACATTTCTCGAATGTTGATGAATTTGGTAGCAAAGTAACTGGAACAATCACTGCTGTCACTCAGCACTCTGAAACTGTCTCAACCCAGCCAGTCGCTTTTTCTTATGCCGATGCCGTCAAAAAGAAAGCTGCCAGGCGAACAGAAACTTACGATGAGGACACGACAGAAAATCTGCTAAGGAATTTCCATAAAACATGGACAGAGAGTGAGACGGTTTTCAAAAATCTTGGATACACTGTTTCTGAAGAGACATCATCACAAGCTGTACTACATCAGACA
Organism: Brachyrhaphis roseni; assembly: GCA_903066815.1. Taxonomy (NCBI): domain Eukaryota; kingdom Metazoa; phylum Chordata; class Actinopteri; order Cyprinodontiformes; family Poeciliidae; genus Brachyrhaphis; species Brachyrhaphis roseni. The sequence continues at coordinate 15,353 of CAEFZY010026352.1, forward strand.
AAGACTGTCTCATCGGGTAAAGAGTGCATGGCATGAAACAGCAAAATTTAATAGCACGGCCTATGTGCTTTAGCAAGATTGTCTCATAGTCTCTATAATGAAAAGTGTCTGAAATGGCCTGGAAGAGGAAGTCTGTAGGGGTGCTAAGAGGGAGGTTGACAAACAAATGTCATTGATTTGCTAATATGCTAACTTTAAAATGTCTAAGTTAGAGATTATCTTGAGTAAAATAAATTAATCAAATTAAAGTTCTTACACGTGGTTCATGAGCCATTGTGGGTTATTACCTGCATTGATTGATGCATGTGTGCCATTGCTTTAGGGCTGAAACCGATGTGTGTTCAGCACACATCGGTGTTGCTCAGTGCATGGCTGCATGTCGCTGTTATTTGGGGCAAAATATATGGAGCAATCTGGCAGGATTGTTGGTATTACTGGCTTTGTAGTTTTATTCACATACAATTATGATAAAAATCTGCTTTGCGATGAAGGAAACTAAAATATTAAGATTGTTCAACTTATCTGCTTTTTTCAACTTTGCTTTACTTTTGTTTTTTAAGTTTCCTCATATGTTTTTCTTTACTGATAAAATAATGTGTCCTAAGACATTATTCATAAAATTTATATGGTATTCAAAGCAAAATGCCAAAATTGTGGGGGAAGCCAGCAACTTTTTTATAACTATTTTCAACATGGTATTGCAATATGTTACAAACTAAGATATTGACAAATCATATTGAAATAAATAGTAGACGTGCTACTGTTACCTTAGCAGTTCAACAAACTTCTCAAAACAAAAGAAGTTTGTTTTCTTTTGTTTTTGAGAAAAGAAAAGAAATTGCTCCTGTTAATTTTACTTCAGCAGGAGCAAAATTACTTTTGAAGGCTTTAACAGGATATCTCTAAAACTGAGTCAGTAATCAGTATCACAGATAAACAAAATATATTTTTTTGATTAATATTAAAATCTGGAATGTGATATTTAATGTACGGTACTCACAAGAGGAAAAGGTACAAAAAATTTATATGAACTGTTAAACTAAGGTCCCATATTAGCTGCGTCGACTTGTATTTAATCTGGATTCTTTGTGAAACCTGGACTCCATTATTTGTTGTTGCAGGGATCCTGTTCCTCCAAATATAAGTTTAGATTCAGCTTTAGTTCAGCTTTTGGCTGAGAAGTATCAACATAGCAAAACTACAAAATTAATAGACTACAGGCTTTTCTTTGTTTTTTAATAATTTTACATATTTAAATTAAAAAAGCTTAATTGCACTCTTCAGATGAGTTCTGTGTATTATACTGTGGTGCGGAAAAGTGTTTTCCCCTTCCTGATTTCTGATTGTCTTTGAAAGTTTTTCTACACATAAGTGTCTCAGAACAGCAAAAGAATCTAAATATTAGTCAAAGGTTACACAAGTAAACACACAATGCAGTTTTTAAATGACAGTGTTCATTATTGGGAGAGGAAAAAAAACCTGCAAGGGGGAAAGTACATTTTCACACCACTGCATATGATGAAATTTTGACATTCCTGATTAACACTAATTTCAGTCTGTTTGATAACACAACAGTGCAAGTAAGGTGCATATCTACCTTGGCAAATATGATTAATTGTACATTATGTACCTTCTTTAATCTAAAAGGGTTTTCAGTTAATACAATGACAGAGATGTGGTGTGAGTATGAATGTGAATAAATATTCTGCTAAAACTCAATATTTTCATCACTGCTATAACGTGTCATTTGAAATAAAAATATTTTTCTAAATATAAAATAGTAATATATATATATATATATATATATATATATATATATA
>CAEFZY010026354.1:0-19959 GCA_903066815.1 Brachyrhaphis roseni
AATGGCAATTTAAAGAACAAATCATAAACATAGATTAATAGTAAATAAATAAATATAGTGAAGGGAACATTAGAAACGTTTGTTAGGATTGTGTAGGAAAAACGTTGAAATTTTTCATAAATGCAGTGTTTTGTGGTCAATATAATTTCACCATTTTATTAATATGGGTTGCCAGTTTGGATCAGGCTTCCTATCAAGCTATAAGAATGATAGAAAACATGCTAACAAAATGCCTCAGACCTGCAGCCCAGAGGCGGTTCTAGACACAGGCTAACAGAAGTGGCTCTTTGGCCACTTGTACAAGTTTATGTCGTGGGTGGAGGCGCCGGGGGAGATGTTCGCATCCACCTCAAAAATATGTAGTTGTGCCCCTGGCTCTGCCCTGCTGTATTCCGTTGCTATGGTAATGGATCCTCTGCTAACTGTCGTGTGTGAGAGACAGAAAGGTCTCAGTCTTTTGTTTTGACTTGAATTTGGCTCGTTTTTTGTTAATTATGTTGCCACAGTTACTCGAAATGCCAACAAAAATAATAGCTCCCCTCACAGGATGGAGCCACAAGTTTTGATATATATATTGTGAGGCGGCACGCAGCTGTACGGGCTGCATTAACGGTAGTAGGAAGCGGCAGTTATTTTGAGGTGTAGAACAATAGGTGCCGGCCATACATTTCTATGGCAGGCCCTAATAATAAAGAGACATTTCATTGGGTGTAGAACAATAGATGCCTGCCATGCAATGCATGGAGGCATTGCATGGCCTGAGACTGACTTACAAAGTCTCCTTATGCATTGCTATGGGCAGACCCCAAAAACATAGAGGCTAAAGTAAAATCGAATGCACGCCTTGTACTTCCTTCAATGTGATTAATCACCTTTAATCAACTTTGGGTTTAACTTTAATTGTACAGCTACATGATTATTCATATTTTTGAAGCATGATGGCATAAAACTCAGTTACTCCCAGATATTTTCTGCAGGAAACAAACTCACCGTTCAGCAGTGACAGATGTCCAATACGTCCTCGCAAGTTTGTGTTGATTTGATCAGTCTGACTGGTGCTTTTGGTTTCCTGAGCAAGAACAGTTTAAAAGATTCAAATTTGAGAAGTTGTTTGGATACAAAAATTTAATCAGAATCGGCTTTATTCAAGTTTCTGCACACAAACAAAGAACTTGAACTTAGTAACACTTTGTTTGACATTTTAAATATAAATGTACGGTATAAAAATTAAGAATAAAAAATAAATTATTTTGCAAATATGCATAACTGCAATGTTTTTATAGTGCATATTCAAATTCACTTCAAAAGTAACTTAATTGCAAAGGAAAATTAAATGTAACTCATTAATTGAAATTCTTCAAAGAGTTACTGTAGATGGTGATGGCTGTTGGTAGGCAAGATATCTTGTAGCAGTCTGTAATACAGTTAATTTGAAGAATCCTGTGATTGAAGATGCTCTGTATCATGAAGAGGATGCTGGGGGTTGTCAAAGCAACAGCCCAGGTATGTTTTGATGACAGAATAGCATTATGACCAATGTTCCCTCTAATTTTTCATGTGTCTGGGCATACACACAAGCTCCCCGAGTACACTGAGGACCACTGAGAGCAACATCAGGTGCGCACTATGGCCACACACCTGTATTACACCTGTTATAAATCTGGGATTCTAAAAAGTTACACGGCTTATTAAAAGAATCAGATTACAGCAGCAACTTGGTTCAGGAAATATTACTATAGTTATTATTAATTATTACTATTATTATTGTGGAAAGGATACTGGAAATAGGAAGACTATTTATGCTATGAATGAATGAATGGAAAAGGGGTATGATCATATAAGTTAAACTTCATCATACTCCTTTTCAGACTCAGTCACAGAATAAGTGGTGTTTTTACATGTATTTGAGTATGTAAATTAGATAGTAAGGTATTGTATTTACACTTACAAACATTAAAGTCTTTATTATTATTATGTTTTTGTTGGTGAAATGTCTGCCTTATTGGGTGTAGAGCAATAGGTGCCTGCCATTGCTTTGCATGGCAGGCACCAACAAACATTTCCATTGATGGGCCTTGATAACAAATTATGCCCCAGAAATTATTGCTGTAAACAATATTGTTGTTTTGAGATCATTAATATATCATTTATAATATACTGACCATGGTATAATAATGCAGGTTCGCCGTCTCGAAGACCAATAAACATGAATTTAATAAAAAACACTTAATGCTGGAAATGGAAGATGTTGTAAATATCCAAAATAGAAACACAACAACCAAAATAATAAATAAAACAGAAATAAAAACCACAAAAAATGGATTAACAATGTCTCTGCAAACAGAACTGTCGTTTGAAAAATATTAATAATCGAAATGGAAATGATCAAGCTCATTCTAAATTATTGTGCAATTAAGTGATTAATCATTTATTGTGACAGTCTTATTTAATGGTAACTTTTGTAAATATGAATCCAGTGATGTTTCTCAATCACGTTTGTATTTAATTAAATAATTTAGTGATACAAAGCCTGGCAAAAGTGTTATTATCACTTGTTTTTTTTTTGGGGGGGGGTTACATTTTATCACAAAACTATGATCTTCAATAGGATAATAGAAGAAATATAAGAGATAGCGGGTAATTGTGATGGTTTTCAAAATATTTCACAAATAAAAATCTGGACTGTGTGCATTCATTTCCAACCCCGTTGAGTCTTTGGGGCGTCTCTACCATCTCTGCACATCTAGAGAAAATCTCAAGCTCACTCAGATTGGACAGAAACATCTGTGGACATCAAGAGATGCAACATCTTTTAATTAGATTTAGGTCTGAACTTTTACTAGGTCATCCTAACAAAAAAATTAATCCAAAATTCAACTGCAGCTCTGATTGGATGCTATCCACCATAGTCTCAGGTCTTTAGCAGCCTCTCACAGGTTTTCTTCCAGGATTTGCTGATATTTAGCTCCATCCATCTTCCCATCACCTCAGATTGGTGTAACCTCTAGTTCCTGCAGATCTATTTTATGTCACCATAATGATAGTGTGTTCAGAGTGAAGTTTTATTTCTGCGCCGCACATACAGCTTTGCATGTAGGCGAGCGAGTTCAGTTTTTCCTCATCTGACCAGAAAACCTCCCTTCACATCTACTGTTTCAAACAAAAGCAACTCAATTAACATTCCCTGAATTATCTTGGATATACTGACCCTTTAAGGCCAGTAAGCCAGAATAGACGTGGCATGCTATGCAGACCTGCTGTTACTTTAATATCTAATCGAATTAGTCTGCAGGACGAAGTGGGGTTGTAAGTTTGTTCTCTTTGATGTTCTCCTGATTGCCTGAAGCATGAAGTTGATACACTCCTACACACAAGTTCAGCTGCTGCGCCAAGAGAATTTTGATGATTCCATAGTTTTTTTTTTTCCTCTTTGTTTTTAATAAAACATTCATGACTGATGATTTCTGCTTTTGTAGGCAAAATGTGTGAGGACCTCAGAGCTTTTCTTCATGCATTCCTGCTATTGAGAAACAATTGCAGACTGTTTGTCCGTGACAGTCATAATGCGCCAGTTCGACGTTATGAAGCTTACCAATAATTGCCTGCATTGCAAACAGCCGTCCTCCACTGCAAATAGAGAAGTGGCAAGCCGAACAAGATGGCTACTAACGTTAATCCAATATTTGGAATCGTGGCCAACACAGACTGAAAGGCTTCCTTCACTTCCTCCACTGCCATCACTAAAACTACGGGCAGACTACAAATCCTGAGCAGCGCAGTAAACAGGCGTGATCGTTCTCTACCTCTCCTTCTTTCGCTGACGTCCTTGGTTAAAATTCTAATGGAGGAATCCATCTTAATGGGAGAAAGCCCAGGCAGAGCACTGAAGATGGATGAGAACTGAGCAGAATTGCATGGGAAGTTAATGACCAGGCTAGTGAAATTGTGAAGAGGAAGGAAAATGATCAATGTTTTGTGAAATTTAGTCTGGACTTTGACTAGGCGGCTGTAGTTCATTACATTGCTTTGATCGCAAACCAAATTTAGGCACTCTGGATTGCTAGGCACGACTAAAAAAAAAAAAAAAAAATCCCATTTGATTCAGTTTTTCTTTATCAGTAACTTGGTTGAGCAATTTGACTGACTGATATCCAGTTAGATGAGACTGAAAACAAAGAGTCTGCTGTTAAGAGACAGGCTATAAGTTACTAAATTGTCCTCTGTCAGGAGACAGCAAGTACAGTATTTCATTAACACCCAGGCGGTACTGTCGCCGCGTTGATTTACCGCTCCAAAGGACAGCGTCGGTCTCTAGAGAAGGCTTTTCCAGCTCAGGTTGCATAATGGTGTGTAAATTGTCCAATACTGTAACCACAGAGGTGTCACAGTTACACTGGTACCTTTTATGAAAAGGCATTTGAAGAACCCAGAGTGTTGCGTACAGCTAGACTGCTTTAGTTAGTTTAAATTGGACTACAAGGATTGATTTTGGTAAGCATGGTGAGGCTTAAAATCTGCTTATTACATTGTGGTGAGTTTTTGTTTGTTTTTTTTTAAACAGGAGGGTAAAATTGCTCTGCTGCCAGTGATGAACATTGTTGTCCAGGTGGACAATTTGCAAACGTAAGGTTGCCTGGTGGGTAATTGGAAAAGCCTGAAAACCAGAAGAGAAACATTTAAACAGAGAAACGGGCCGCCTACCCAGCAGAAGACGGACGTCATTCTACGGCAGCAGAATGACATTTTCTCTAACTGCTGCAACTTAGCAGCGATTCAGTCTTTCTCTGACATCCTTGAAGCATTTTCAGTTCCATAAACGCCCAGTTTAAAGATTAGCAGAAAGTAGAAAACAATAAAAGGCGTGTAAAGCTGGGAAACAAGGAGCAGCATGGCATAAAAATCTCAGTTCCCAATGTTTTGCACAAATTCTGGGATGCCTCACACATCTTTATAAGATCAGGATGAGACATATATTGAAATAAATTTAAAAGAACAATAGCTCAATAACCCACAAAACAAAATGGAAGCTAAACAAAGAACTACACGTGATCTTTGTTTCTTGTTTAAGACAATTATTTTTGTTTAAAATTGAATGACTGAATCTGCATGCCTGACTTTATATAAAAATCTACAACTTTTAGTTAATATTTGAGCATTTTACACACCCATCATATAGAGCTGTTGAATGAAGCAAGTTTCAGTTGCTATTTGAGTGTTTTCCTATTGAAACTTGTTTGTTTCAAATGAAATGATTAATGTTTTAATCGGATGGCTACTTTTTGCTTTTACTTGAGTAAAAACATGAAACAGAGTTTCTCTTACTTGGGTAAAATTTGTTCGCTACTCTACCCACCTTTGCTCCTGAACATTGAGAAGAACAATTACTTTAAACGTGCCACGGAATCATAATGGACGACTTTTCTTCACTCCACGACGGCGTTGTCAGTCGTCGCTCTTCCTTGTTTCTGCTTGAATTTTACTAAATAAAAGGGTATTCAGAAATAACCTCTCCACTATGAGAGCGACTGGAATGACACAATCAAACGTCAGGGGTCACTGTTGTGCTTCAATGGCACTTTTAATAAAACAGACATTTCATTCTCACAACAGCAATGTCTGGACAGAGAGGGGTCGGGTACGGCTGGGCGAGGGTTTCCTCTGCTGATAGGCTGGTTGCTCTGGGTGAGTGAGAAGGTTGGATAATGAGAACTCAAAGAACACGATTATGACTCTACTAAAAAAAACAAAACTGAATATCCTTGCAAAAGGATTAACTTTAACTCTATCACATAACGTCAGCTCACAAGGATACATTTATTTTCTGGGATTTTATGTTGTAGACCAAAATAAAGCAGAAAATTGTCATGAAAGGGAGAGGAAATCATTTCAAGTCGAAAATTTTTTACTTTTAAAACTCACACAATTTCCAAAAGTCAAAATTGCTCAAGTTTTTTCTAGGAAAATGAATCTCTAAATTTCAATTATTATTTTTTTCTTGGAAATTTTCAACTTTTGGAGTTCAGACATTTTCAGGGTTTTTCTAGATCATGTAAAAATTTCTGAGTTTTTTGGCAGAAATTTCGTTTTTCTATCTACAACGGCTCTTATGTGCCGTCGTAGGGGTCTGCAACCTGTAAAAACCAAAGAACCATTCTTGCCCAAAGTCCAGTAAATTTACATAAACCTTAGTGAAATAACTACTTAAAGTCTTTCTATAAATATCTAGAATAGGAAATTTGTGATTTTTTAAATACCATTTTATTCTGTTTTAGGTTATAAAACTAAGAAAAAACATGAACTTTTTACCAAGGGAAGATTGATAGACTTTCTACCATGGGATGTTGAAGTTTGGGGGATATTATTTAAACCAAAAAGCACTTTGTTTCTAATGTAATGATGAGAAAAAAACAAGTATTTTTGACACTTGTGGGATTTATTCAGCGCTAAAAATAAACTGCTCAAATGTGCACTTGTTTTATCTATATTTTTAAAAGTTTGTTGGCTCTGCACTGTTTTAAGCCGAGTTATAAAGAGCCACTAGCAGAAGGTGCAAAGAGCCACCGACGGCTCTGGAGCCGCAGCATGCAGATGAATGAACAGAGCTGAATAATCCAGATGGAAAAATTGTTGGAGGCAGCTAAAGACGTAGAAGTGATGAAAGTTAATAGTTTACGTTAAAGGCATATTCGTGTACTAAAATGACCCAGTCAAAGCCCAAATTGAAAATCTCTGGTGGTAGTAGAAAACTTATGTTTAATGCTCTCATAAAACTTCATGGTGCTTGAATTATTTTGTAAAGAACAATTTCAGGTGAATAAAATTCAGTGTCCAGAAGTGCAAAGCTGATAACAATTGGTTCAAAAGGGCCAACTATGACCTTTATTGCAACAACAGATCATCTACTTTTTACTACTCACAATTCTTAAAAGACTACCTATGATTAATAGCCCCACAAGGTGGAAAAATGAAAAAACAAAATGCAAATTAGGCGTAATTTCCATTTCGCAAACACTTCCAGCACCGCTTTGTGTTGGTCTATCATTTAAAATCCCAGTTAAAGACGCTGACGTTTGTGGCGGTAACGTGGTAGAATGTGTAAAAATTCAAGGGGAGCGAATATTTCTTCCGAAGCGCTGTGGACGTGTCAGCTGGCGTTTATCTCCTCTCATGTGTCAACTGAACAATGACAAATTAGCAGAGGAAAATCTGACCGCAGCTGCACATGGCCTCCGTCCCTCTCACGTTATTTACAGGAGAGAAAAAAAAAATTAATACATTCAGTTAATTCACTAAGTAACAAAGCTAATTAATCTGTGTTTTTAGCAGAAATCACATTGTTTCACATCCAATTTCCATTTCCTTCTTCCTCTAATGTTTACTCACGCAGTCCAAGAGTCCAAGTTTTCTACTATTGAACAACTCACACAAACATCCCCCCACTGGCCTGTTAAATTCTGTATTTTTACCTATTTACAGAAGCAGCAGTCTAATCATCACAAAACAAACCACAAACCCGCCTGTCATAACCAATAAAGTCCCATCTGATAGAGGAAAAAAAAGAAAAGAAAGCCCAGTCTCACCTCCCCGTTCCATACTCTTCCCACCCTGTTCTAAAAGAGCATGCCAAGTTTAACAATAAACACAGAAAATGTCTTTATACAGAAAAAAAAAAAACACCCTTAAAAATGTTTTCTTCCTCCCACGGTATAGGACACAGACTTAAGACCAGGTTTTAGTGGGAAGAAAGTAAAATCTCATTCCATTTTGGGATTTTTTTTTAAGTGCTGACAGAGAAAGGTTCAGGGTCAAAAGAAAGTCCAGTTGGAAGGTTCTGAAAGAGGACCACATCATGAACAGAGAGGGGTGGGGGGGCAGTTTTGCAGGTCTCTGAGGCAAAGTTTGGCCGTGGGGAAAGTTTTGGCAAGAACGAGTGGAGGTGTTTTAAAATCTACGAGAGATTCAAGGGGAAGATCTGCATTTTCATTCTTATTTATGTTTTCTCTCTCTCTCTCTCTCTTTGTGATTTTTAGAGTCAGAGGTGTCGAGGACTGGGGTGGCCATTGTGGTAGAGCTTCTGCTTGATGTGGACCATGTTGCCGCTGGAGTCCTCCAGCTGTCTTAGCTGGGCTCGGCGACGGAGGTCTCGGAGGTTGCAGAACTGCGGTAACCACGACCAGGATGGAGTATCTGCAGGGAGAAGACCAGAGGGAGCAGGGAGACTTTTATGACAGACAAAAACCCAAATTCACAAGCACAGAGTTTTATCATGTACCACCGTACATTCATCTGCAAAAAAAAAAATAAAAAAAATCCACTCAGTTGTTATTGCTTTCATATTTCAGATATTTATCAGAACAGTGAAGCACTGTGTTACATTTCCACCTTTGTAGCAGAGGTGAAAGCCTTCCCCAACACGTGCGTTTCAAATGTGTGGGGTTTGTTTTAGCAACGTTAAGGGAACTGTCCGCATCAGGCTGATTGTGCAATATTAATTATTGTACTTCTATGCTTTTGAAAGAGTTAAGAGTAGTATTTAGCCGTTGATCACACGGCTTGTGTGATCAACAGCAGTTCTGCGGACTACATCTGTTTTGATACGGCCGAAAAACCGCCTCAGTTTTTTGACAACTTTTTATCAAAAAAACAAATTGTTTTATTTTTTCAAAATTAATTTTCGTAATTTTAATTTATGCAATTATATGGTTAATGGAAAATGTTGGATGTGCACGATTTTCTTGATTTCATGTAAAATCCTTCATCGTCCAGCGGTTCCACAGTGGCAGTCAAATTGGTCAATTGCGTAAAAATCAGAGAAGTCGTGCGCTACGATAAAGGACACTGAATTGTTTTTTACAGTCTACTATTTGCTGTAAACAAAAAAATTATGTGTTATGAAAATATTAGATGATGTCGTGAACTGTTACATGGTGACAGCAGCCTTGGCCTTTCACCTGTTTTGTAATGGGACAAAAGTGGAGAAGATCTCCACCTTTCTGATTTATCAGTAATGTAATATGAAGTGTGGGGGATGTAATGGCGGAGCAAAGATTCATGCTTGTCAGGTTATAAACTGGAGCTGGTGAGGCGAAGTGAGGTCTGCGAAGATGGCAGGGAGAGCCCCAGACATCGAGTCCGGTTAAAAAAAAATAAAAAATGGCCGTGCCCGAGAATGTGCAAGAGAAAGAGGTGGAGGCGTTGCTGGTAGGATTGGGGATGAGGAGGAAAGACAGAGAGGAAGAGAGAGAGAGAAGGGAAGTTATTTATAGCTGTGAATGGTTGTGCTGTCCACAAGGACTGCTCTGAAGGGTATCCAAAGGAAAGGGGGCAACAAAGGCAGGTTTCTCTCATTTCAATAAAAGGATGAAGTCAAGAGAAATTACAGAGCAAAGGAAGAAGAGAGACAGAGAGAGCGAGAGAGAGCTAAGATGTGATTGTTATGCCTGCTTTAGAACAGAGGGGATGTTAACGCCGCTTGCCAATTTATCGCTTTCTCACTTGTTTGTCAAGCGTCTTTCCAAAAAGAGCATCTGGCGTCAGATATTAACAGTAAACTGGTGGTACGGGAAAAAAAATGTTGCATCAGGAGGGAAATGGCCCAGGAGCAAATTCAATAAATGAGCAAAAGGGGGAGGAGTTAGAGTTGGAAAAAAGCAACGGGAATCATTGTGCATTTCAATGCACTGCGTGTGTGTGTGTGTGTTCCTTACTTGCCATTCCAGCTGCTCTCTTGTGCTATTTATAGCTCCATGGAAGAGAAAGTGTGTGTACATGCGTGTGTGTGTGTAAATTCTGGTGGAGATGTGACAGCATCCTCATCCTGCTTCCACACACACTCTTCCCTGCTCTTTCAGCCTCACCTTCACTCCTCATCTCACAGAGGCTAAATGTGTGTGACCCAGTACTAAAGGCAACACACACACACACACACACAAACTGATGGATCAAGTCAAAAAGGCGATGGGCTTCCCTACCCACTGCAAAAAATAAAATAAAATAAGTATATAAAAATCACACCACATCTCTAAAGTGTTTGAAACATTGAAAATGTTGCCTTCATTCAGTGGCAAACACTTAACACACAAACATGTAAAGTTTCTTGGTTATAGTGGGAGATATCAAAAATACCACATGATTATTTATCTAAAAACGTCAAGAGAAACCAGCAGAATCCAATCTGGGTCGGAACCTTTAAATCCAGTCATTGTTGAGTGAAGAAGGAAAAGTAAGGCATTTAAAAACGACGTCAACAAAGTTGCTCCATTTTCTCCGATTTTTTAACAGTTTTTTAGTTTCCATCTTAAATTAAACAGCTAAATATAGCTTAATTATAAAGGGCGCTATTTTATTCCTAACAATTCTCTTCCAAGTGAAAGTAATGAGCAAAGTGTCAATCTCAATTTTTCTTTTTTGCTGTGATTTGAAGAAGACAGACTCATTGGAAGCTTTTCAATGAGTGATGCATGTTTTCCACAATCTTTTAGACTTTTTCTTTTCATTTTGACTGAAATTTTACCCATTCAGTCCTTGTGCCCGGCCGAAGGCAAAGTGTGCTTAAAAATGAGGAAAGAACAAAGTAGGACAAAATATCCCCAGAAGATCTTAAAGCCAAAGCAGCGAGAAAGACCAAAGTGTGAAACAAGACTTGAGCTGATCTAATGCAGCCGTGTCAAACTCGTTTTCCAACACATTCAACGTTATGAATGTCTTCAAGGAGCCAGTTGTGCCAGAATGCATTGATAAAACGACCTATTAAAAAAACCGATGGAAAATTATTGCTTTGTCTAAAGTTATTTAAAATACGTCCACATTGATTTAATTTGACACAATACAAATAAAAACCGATTTGACTAAACTGATAAAATAACATTTAAGAACACAACTGTTATCTTGACACACGTTTTCAATGCCACAGAAATAGCTTTGTGATCTAGTGGCTCTTTAGCTAATAATATTATCTTTTATTATTATTAGCTTTACAAATTTCAATAATATGCAAAAATACACATTTCTTGTCATTAAACTGTTTTAGTTTATTATTTTTTTCATTGTTTTAATTAGAAAATATGAAGAAATTGTGTATTTGTGCTGCTAAAGATCTGTTTTAAAATAGTTTTGTTAAACGTACAAACACTGCTTCATCCCTCCAGATTTTGGGCTTTTTTTTAAATATATAAACCTCAATAGTTTGTAATTCAGAGTTAAGCAGCTTAATAAACCAAAACATTCCTCTGAGAATGATCAGCTGCACATAGTGGGAAAAAAGTCAAAAGAAAAACAAAAGCCTTAAAAACTATTGATCAACACCACCTGAAAATATTACATGGCTCCTTTAAAGCAAAATCTGAAAAAAATAAAATAAATTAAAATAAAATAAAAAAAAATCTTACACAGATCTATGCCTCCAAGTATTAACGGTCATCCTTATTGCTGACACTTTTTCCTCATCCTGCCTGAGGAGCTTTTCCACAGCGCTCCCAGTTTCCAGGTCACACATCACCTACTTTACTCTTAAAACTGTAGATCCAGGCCAGCTCCGCCACGCAGCCATACCCCAGCACTGTGATTTATAAAGCAACAGAGACAACAGCGTCTTCCAGGCTATGGTTTTATATTTAACCAGGCTATAATAGTGAACGGCCATTTGTGAGAAATGTTAGAGAAAGCACCATGGCCATGAAGTTAAAACGTCTACAAGAGAGCGACGCAGCTCAGTCTTATTTAGATATGATATATATAATGACTAGACTATTTAGCCTTTTATTTCCTCTTTTGTGTCTACCAGACAACATGATGCATACAGTGGTGATGAACTACGCACCCCATGTTCTGTCTCATTACCTTTTTTCCTAAAACGACATGCTTCCTTCATCTGTCAGGTGGAGAAAGACGGGAAGGGAAACGACAGATATATTTTCCAGTTAGCGTGGCGACGCAAAGCAGGAAATTAAGAAGCAACTATCAGCCGAAGCTGGATTTCAATACACACACACACAAACACACACCCCCCCCACACACACACACACACAGAGTGCAGAAATGAGGCATTCAGAGCAGAGCATCAGATGGTGAGAGTGAAATATCTCAATCGTTGTGACGCAAGCATGGCTCATCTAATAGACCCGACTTCAAACTTGGGTCTATTTACTGTGACAGCATTAACCAATACGAGAGATTTTCTTCAGACATTTCTGGGACGTGTAACTGCTCAGGCGGAAATCATTTTCTGACAGCCTTAATCTCCATTCATCTAGACTTGGTGAGGATATACCTACTGTCCCTGTATGAGCAACTGGGACCTATGAAATTAATGTTTGGTCCAAACGTCTTGAGTCATCCCTGATTCCTCTAGATTTTACTACGCAAGAGGTGAGATGATCTAACACAAAGCATATTTTAAATTACGTCTATATGCACTCTGAGACACAGTTTGTTCCTATCAATTCAAGTGAATCAATGAAAACTACCAAAGGTAACACAGTTGGACAGACATTTTAGTGGCAGTAAAATTATTTTTGAAGGACCCATTAGAAGAAAATCTGGCATGCTTCATCAACTATAGAATGATGCATCACCCAGGTTCGTCTTCTGGTCTTTTTCTCAATTCATTTCTCAATACATGGCAACCCACTATACAGTTCATAAATATTTTTCAAACACAAATGGTTAAGTGAGACTTATAATACAAAATTCACATTTTGCACATACTTATACTTATGTTTGGGCCTCAACTGCTTCTAAAAACAATATAAGCACTTAACAACACCACCCAGCCGTTTTTTGCCAATAAGTCCAAAGAACCGTATTTGGAGTATTTGGTAGCGCTACATTGCTCCAGAATAACCTGGTTTTCACTTATGTGTAAGATTTATCCCCACAGTCGAAACAATCTTCTGTAAAATATTGTTTTTCTGAACAGCATCCTGGAAGCAACTTGATAGTTTTATCACTAAGCTATTTGTGTGTTTTAGTCGATATATTACCCGAAAAGCTCAATTAACCTGCTTTTGTCCTGTATCATCTTAATATTGGTTAATTCAGTTTTTGTTCATTAGAAATGATGCAGGCATTATCCTTATTTGTTTGGAATTAATTTTAATTAACTACATTTATAAGTGGCTTAAACAGTCTCGACCTTTACTTTTAAAACGTTTTCTTAAGAAAATTTCAGATTACATGTATCTGTTTACATTCACATTTGTTGTAAGTCATATTGCTACAGCGCCAGTTTCACCAAGCTGGATGTGTTACAAACGCCGGCTGATGTATTTACAGCTTAGAGTTGCATTGAAAGCAATACGGCCAGGAAGGGACACGCGCTAAGAGCGGTGTAACTATTTCAGGCAATAAAGATATATGTCATGTGGCTCGTCTCAGCTGCATTCATGTGGAAAAGCTATTGCCTCTTGACAGATTACTTTGATTGACCGGTTTTGATTCAGCATCACACCAGCTGCTTCATACGCCGACCGCTTGGTTTTTAAAAAAAGCTTCCTGACTTGTTAGAAGACAACAAACTTCACAGATTGAGGATTTTTGGTTTCTAGTTTGGAAACAGTCCGTTAATTTACATTAAGTGGTGTTAAAATTGAGGCTTCGTTTTGCACAGTTGCACCATAACCGGATGATAGAAAACTGTAAAAACGTCACCTGATCTCATGTCTCGATGTTAGCCGTAACTTTAAACATCCTGTCTGCCTTGCTGTAGCATGTCAGGCTGGTGTGGGAAATATTTTCTTGGCACACTTTGGGCTCCGTAGAACCAACAACCTACTTGTTCATGGTTTACCAACTCTTTGGTGTGGATCATAAAAGTGAACTCTGGTGCGCCTGCAAGCCTAGTCCTGGTTCAGTGAACTCTGGTGCTTTTCGAATGCTTATGTGGATGCTGAGACTGCTCCAAAAGCAGGAAGTGAACTACAGTGCAGGGCATTCTGGGTAAATACACCATAAACAAACGCGTGAGTCTAACGCTAGCGGGAGAGTGGAGTTGTGGTGTTTTACTAACGACAAACGAGAAATCTTACAATCACTAAAATCCGATGCCATTCCATTTTTGTTGTGAAGAAGAAAATCATGCTCATGTCTTTTCCAGAGGTTTTCATGCCGTTTCCTTCAGTGGTTCTTGGTGCAGCGGCACCACAGGCGACGAGGTCAACAGGTTTTTCAAAGGGTTTGGAGAGTTTCACACAGTGCAGTGTGAAAGTGAACCACACCAGCTGAAATCTGACAGAACAACAGCGATTTTGGTCTCCAGTCGAACCGAGTCTATCAGACTATCAGATGTGAAACCACCCTGAATCTATGAGGAACATCTTCAACACCTCGTTGAATCCATGCCAGGAAGAACGAAGGCAGTTTCTAAGAATAATGAGGGTCTAAACCTGATAGTATCAAGGTGTACTTTATAATAAAGTGGCTGGTGAGTGCATGTCCTCTTTCCTTGAACATTAGCTACATAGCATCTCATTTAACTTAAAAAAGATTAGCGAATTCTTCTTCTCCTCATCTAACCTGGATTAATTCTGCGCTTGAGTCCCCAGCCGTTTCCAGGCAGGTTGTGAGCATCTTACCGTAGTACCGGCTCGCCCTCCAGGCCCTGACGGCGCAGTGCAGGACTCCGTCAAGCCACAGCAGCAGCCAGCTGATGCAGAAACCCAACAGCAGACCCAACATCAAGTCCATCTCCTGCTTGGTCACACTGTCACTCACAAAGTAGTTCTCTGAAGAGTCCACTAAGGAGTGGTCCCCATCGTACGGGATTACGTAGTGGACATGATGCCTGGGGTGAGGACAGACAGGAGAAGAGGACAGAAGTGTTAAACTTTAAAGTAGCAACCGTCTGTACACTGGAGGTTTGATTAAGTTTTTCTAAACTTAAATGAAGCCACACTAATCCGCACTTTACAGGAAACCCCTGAAGCCCATGAGAAGGACCACCGGGGCGTCCACAGGATGCACTTTAGGCTGGAAAGTGTATGGCTGACTAGTAATTTTTAGATTTGTGGAAGAAATTCAGCCTGCTTAAAAGTGAAAGACCATCACTTTCTAAAAGTAATCTTCTGGATCAAAACTGCTGGACTGCCACAAAGCAAGGCGTTTATTTCTATGTACGATGTGGTTGTTGAAGAAATGACATGCAAGTCAAACAATTCAGTATTTTTCTTCTGATAAGCATTGTGATGTAATGCACTCCGAGTTCTTTCCTAAGTTCATAACAATTTCCAGCCATTGTTTACATCCTGGTGAACCACTTCTGTTTTTTTCTAGTGCCAAATTATGACATGCCTCACATCAATGACATAAAACTGATCAAATGCAACACAACCATTCAGACTTGAAAACCAAGTGAAACTTATTCTAATTAATTCCACATATGGAAGTAACTCAGATTGGATTTTTTTTTTTTTGAGGGGTGAAAAGATCAGGATTTAGCCGTTCAGACTGTAGTGAAAAAGTCATAAATGGGCATAAAATGCCTCTATTGTGAACCAATAATTTAATTTAAATTTCCTTTGGGATCAATAAAATATATTAAATATATATTTTAATGAACTGAATTTGAATGAGTTGTACTCATGACAGCTGGAGATAGGCACCAGCACACTTCTCGACCCCAATGGGATAAGGGTGCAAGAAAACGGATGGATGGATGGATGGATGGATTTTAAAAAATCTTGAAAAAAATCCATACCAAGGATCATCAAGACTCACTTACATCGCTTCTACATCCTGGCTTCCTCTACAACACGTTGCCATTCCAGTGGATATGAAAACCTTCACTGACATTAGCCGCCCTCCTGGGAGCAGATATAGGCTTTTCCCAGCCTAATGACGCAGACAGATGTCTGAAGAACATTACACGGGAACACACCGGGAGCTCAGAGATCTGACAGCTGAGAGCGAGTACAGGTGCACTCTGGGACTTTACACTGATAACGGGGTTTGAACTGATGGGGACATTCACAAATGTAAAGCGGTGCTTTTCAGGAATTCACAAAGACCCGAAGGCGATAAACTAAACTGTCAAGATATATTGTGATTTCGCCCCAACAAGTGTGTATTTTACAGTTTAAGACATGGACAAACTTTGTCACTGTTTAAGGCCTGAAACCCAAAACACTGCACCTGAGAGAACAAGGATTGTCACACAAGTTACAACTATACATTTGTTTGTGTGACTGATAAGTGTGTTGCAGTTGTGCAACACTTGACAAATTTAAGTCAGTCTAACTCAAATCATATAATTTACGTCAAATAAAGAAGCAAACCAAGAAAGAATCTTTTTGTTTTTTGCTCAGGCAGCCTTCATTTGAGAGAAGTTAGGCAGGAAAGTAGGTAATGAAAGAGGAGGAAGACATGCGGCAAAGGTCATCAGGCCAGGAATCGAACCTGCGACTGCCATGTCCAGGACTAAGGTCTCCTCACGCGGGTTGTGCTCTATCCCGGAACCACCACAGCACCCCGGTCGGTACCGGATCTGTCCCTGGTGAAGCTTGCATCATGACATCAGACGAAGGACTCGGCATTGAACTTAATTGTTTCAAGTAAAGTCAAACTAAGTTGTCATCACTAAACCAAAAGAATTAAGAGAGATTTATGTAAATAAGTCCAAATACACTTTTTAGAGTGTGGAGTTTCCTGAGAATAAGGCTGAACTATATGTAACCTTTTTTTTTTTTTTTCAAATCAACCAAAATTTGTAATTATCTGATTCATTATTAACTGTATTTGTTTCACCTGCATCTTGTGCAGCCTATTATTAAATCTCCACTCACTTCAACATTCCAGCCACAAAGGCAGCTGATGCTCTTCAATCTACCCGAAAGGGTTCATCCGTACGGCGTCCAAATCAGAATACGGACAAAGCCAAACGAGCTGACACATAAAGCTGTGTCCTCGACGGCACTAAGGTGAACACCGTCGGCCGTCCTGGCACCCCCACGTCTCACGGACGGAAGGGCAGGCGGGCAGAGCCAGAGCTTCCCTCTCTCTTCCTCTCCACTCACGTATCGAAGGTTTCTGCTGTTTATGTGAGAGCGGACGACTGGTTCTGGTTCAGGGGGTTTTCCGGATCAGTGGAAGACAAGGTGTGGTTACAGTAACCTGAGCACTAAGAGGTTTGACTCTTGCTTAGGTTTGACTGAGCCTGCTGTCCAGGAACATGGTGATGTACTGTTTGACTTTTATACATCTTCAGCAGAGTTGGGGAAGTATTTATTCTGTTACATTTACTTGAGTAACATTTGATCGGTTTCTCAGTATTTGAGTAGCCATTTTACCAAATACTTGAGTAATTTCTTGGACGATTACCTTTTGATTTTGCTTTAATAAAAACAATTTGCAGTATCGCTACCCTTGCAATTGTTGGGAACGTTGCTCACCTCTGATTCTCAGAGCTCGTCACCAGCAGTGGGCAGTTTGAATGCAAAGTAAGACAGTCAATTGTGAATTATCATTACTCTCAAGACATTTTCATAAATTTAGATTTGCATTGCTTTGCAAAAGTATTCCTACCTCTCTCACTTTTCACATGTCTCACTATGACCAAAAACTGTTTCTTTGAACTTTATGACGGTCCAAAAAGCAATGACAACAAAATAATACAAGTACTGTATACATGAGTGGAGAGCCTTTCAATTAAATTCCACAGCACTTTGTTGACCCCCAAAGAGAAATTAAATATTAGTATTAATTTATAATTTATTTAGTAATTTATTTTTATTAGAACTATTATTATTAAATATAATTTATTACTACTGTTAAAAGTATTTTCCATAGATTCCCATTTGGGTAAAGGTCTGGGCTTTAACTAGGTCATTCTAGCACATGATTAAGCTTTGATGTAGCGTTGTAGTTCTGGCTGCACGTTTGTAGTTTGTCTTCTGCTCCTCAACAGCTTTCCTGTTCCTTCTGAGAAAAGGCGTCCCCACAGCACAATGCTGCCACCACCAGGTTTCAGATTAGAGGCATCTTGGCTAGTTTCCTGATTGATGCTCCCCTCTGGCCTGTAGGTGTGCAGCTAACCTTTCCCCTCACACAGCTCTGTTCCATGAATTGAACTATGAGAGGGGTTGAAAGCTTATTGCTTCATAAACTAACCCGGCTACTGCAGAAGGTTCTCTCTGAACTGTCTGCTGCTTCCTTTGACCTTTATGATGCAGTTTGCTCACTAATGTTCTCTAACAAACCTCTCGGGCCAGCTCAAGACAGCTGGATTTATACTGAGGTTCAATTACACACAGGTAGACTCGCTTTTGCTGATTAGGTGTCTTCTGGAGCCAAGTAGTTGCACTGAATTGTATTTATGGGCAATAGAATAAAGGAGGCTGGCCGCAAATGCACGTCAATGTTCAGATTTTTAATCTGTGAAACTCTTTTTAAAGCATTCAGTTTGCTTGCGCTTCATAATTATGTTGTGTTACCATAACATCCAAATAAAATGCATTGTGTATTTATAACTCAGATAAGTGTCTGTCTTGACTCCATCTATTCTCTATGGAGAAGATTGCTCTGATCTGACAATCGGCAACTCTTAATGTTGCCAATGACACATTAGCCCCCACACTGCTGTTTGGCTTTATTGGTAATCTTGTGTTCCAGTGTGAACTGGTCAGGAAAAAATTTTTTAAAATCTGCATCTTTTTGAGTTTTGTCTTTAAAGTTTTTAACCAATATTAACATCATGTGCTGGTGCAGAACAAGCCCTGAAGTCATTTTTTTAAAATCTTTGCTTAGAAACTGTTCAGGGAAAGTCCATTAATGCTAGTTAAACCCATTTTCGTATATTAATAATGACTGTCTTGCTGATGTTTTCCTACACTTTCAACAAGCTCTCTCCATGAGAACAAACATCAGATTGCCTGGCCGGCCACCAGCAGTCTGTACACACACACACACACACACACCCACACACACACACATATTCAGCTACAACCAGATATTTTCAGACTGTTTAAAATGAGAAAACAAGGATATTTTTTTCTCATTGTCTAACAAGAAATCAGACAAAACTTTTCTTGGTTTAGTTCAGTTAGAATTACAAAAGTAATTTCTATTTCCTTAAATGCCAGGATAATGAAAAACCTTCTCACCAGTACTCTAAGAGAGGATGGTATCGTTATGCAGTGAATAATGGGTTTATTTAGCCCGTTATAGAGAAGAAATTAGATTTTTCAAAGTCATGTTTTTAACCATGTCATTCATATATTTATACATTTCAGAGTTCCAAACTAAGTATTTAATTCACCATATAAATATTTAGCTTACAAATGAAATATTTAGCTTTCAAATTAAGTATTTAAGTTAGGAAGCTAAATATTTATTTTCCCAACTAAATGTTTAAGTCTGAGCTAAATATATAGTTCCAAATTAAATATTTAAATTGGAAACTAAACATTGAATTTTCAAACTATTTACTTCTCCAAAGTAAATATTTAGATTAAAAGCAGAATATTTAGTTCATTGCTCTATAGGTTTGCTACGATAGTTTGCTAAAATTTTGATCCTTTCTGACTAAATGACTACAACATTTCTATTGGACTGAGATAAGGGCTTTTGATAACTAACCTAAAACTTTCTTGTCCTGAAGTCATTTAGTAACTAAGCCAATAACAGTTTGGTTAAAACACAATCTAAGACAGACAGAGAAAGTGAAAAACCAAGGAGCTAGCAGACTTAGGATAACAGAAACCTGTGGAACATGATTACCAGATAAATTAAACAATGTGGACTGGAGGCGTCATTTGTGTGATGGAAACCAGGTGAGGCCAATTAGAGGAATGCAGAACAGGTGATGGGAGAATCCAAGCAGGGAAGTGAGGGCAGGTGACTACTAAAAACAGGGAAAAATACAGAACAGGATGTATAGATCAGCGTTTCCCAGTTCCAGTCCTCAAGGCCCCCTGCCCTGCATGTTTTAGGTGTTTCCCTTCCGCCACACACCTGGATTGAATATGTGGC
>CAEFZY010026362.1:0-37901 GCA_903066815.1 Brachyrhaphis roseni
TTGATGTCCTTGGTGATTTTCCCGGCCCTTTTCAGACACCGCTTCCTGTAGATGTCTTTGATGGCAGGAAGTGGTGCGCCGGCGATGTGTTGGACTGTTTTCACCACCCTTTGCAGTGCTTTCCGGTCGGAGGAAGAGCAGTTCCCGTACCAAACTGTAATGCAGTTGGTGAGGATGCTCTCAATGGTGCAACGGTAGAAGTTCTTGATGATGTCTGAGGACAGGTGGTTCTTCCTCGGGGTCCTCATGAAGAAGAGGCGCTGATGTGCCTTCTTAATGAGTATTTTTTGTACAAATTCTATCCTAGGTTATAACAAAGTAATTCAAAAGAAAAAACACAAAAAACACTTTTTACGTGTTTTTTTTTCTTTAAATAAAAAACACGTAAAAAGGTCAAAAGTTTAACGATACATCATTAAACTTAAATAACAAAAAAAATGTCGATGTCGATATTGATAATGGTATTGGTATCGACGATACTGACCAAGTATTCATTTGATATCAGATCGATACCAAAGCATACACTATCGCAAACCTTTATTTGTCCTGTTGGTTAAGTTAAATGCTTTTTGTAAAGTTTGCGACAGTACAGGGTCAGCGCTCTCATATTTGATTTGGAAAATTTCCCCCAGAAAACGTCTTGTGGGTGAGTCAGGACAGCCGGCCGTGCTCTTCCCCAGGCCATGCCTTTGTAATGTGAGCACAATGGGGCTTTGCTTTGACTTATTAAAAATGTAAGAATGTCCCTGGGGGGAAAGTATGTCTTAGAGTCAGCATATGCTGCTCCAAAATCTTATTATTCTTTTCTGTATGAAAGCTGCCACATGGTTATGAACCAGTTCCACCGAGACTGGTCCTGTAACGACACATTTCTGTTTGATGGATCAGACGTCGCAGGTGTAAAGTTTAGGCTAAACTTAGCTTTGAAATAGTTCAGTGATGTTCTCAGAGTTACATATTTATGCATTTTGAGCTTTTCCTCTCTTTGTCACGTTTCAACAACAAACTTTAATGTATTTTATTGTTGTTGTTGTGACAGACCCACAACAAACAGGGCATAATTGCAAAGTGGAAGGAAGTTCCAAAAAGCTAGCAGAGCGGATACCATCGCATCGCAAGTAAACAGAATAAACTAATTGAAAACCCAGTGGCCATGTCAGTATTTAACCATTATGTACACATGACTGAAATATTAATATAACAGTGGCTCATTACTACAGACCTAGTCAAAGTCCAAACCTAAATCTAACTTGGATTTTGTGGCGAGTCTTCAAAAATTACTGTTCACAAATGGCTTCTATCTAATATCATTTAGGGAAAATGAACTGGGTAATGAATAATGAATCTCATCATTATGACTGTTAAGGTAAAAAAAAAAAACATGACTATCTCAAAATGATGACTTTATATCTCATAATTATGACTTTAAAACTTAAAACAATTACTGTGAAAAATTTGTTAAAAAAATAAAGTCAGGGAAGCAGCTAGAGGCTTCACAGCAGTAGTACAAGCTGATCAAAACTAGATCAAAAACTTTTGAACTCGATCACTTCAGTGATCTCTAAATTCATCCTAATTATCAGTCTGGCGGTGGGCCTGAGGTTCATGACACCAGAATGCACCACAGCGAGGTGTTTACTGGGCCCGAGGTGCCTCCGGATGGTGAGGGTGGTCGTGGTCGTGGGGGGGTGAGGAGAAGGAAGAGGAGGGGACGAATGTGGAGAGGTGTGGGTACCCACTCAAATGCTGTCACCTCCTCTAAGAGGGCTGGTTGCTAGGAGACCGGCACTACCATCGCAGCACGGGGCAACAAAGATGTGTGAGGTGTGATGAAGTAGTGTGGGATATGGATGGATGGAAGGATGAACGGATGGAGAGGCTTTAAAGGGAAATCTGGATCTGTTCAGTAATCAGCTTCAACAGAGTGGCTGAACCCAATATGTGTCTTAAAAACACCCATCAAACTGTGTTTTTAAATCAAGAATAACTTCAGAAGCAAATGAACGTATTAGAAGAGCTTGAGTTTTTAGTCACCTTACATAAACAGTTAATCAGAAGGATTAACTGTCTAAAATCAAAATAATCAAAGGAAGATTGTCATAAAAACATATTTTATATTGTGGACATTAGAAAAATTACAGTTTGCATGAGAAAAAAGTTTAATGTGTTCCATTGAACTGGGCGCAGGTGTCCCTCAGGGACGTGTGCTCAGTCCTGGGTCTTTTACTCTTCTGAGACATGAGTCCACTGTCAAATTCAGAATAAAACAGCTTTTCTAAAGAATGTTGATTCATACAGGAGTTATGGAGCGTAAGAACTTAAGAGCCAGGGGTCCATCAAGTCACAAACAAAAAGGCTATCTTGAAATCTCCTAACTACTCAGAACCATTTAATGTGCAGCTCTGGTAAGAACTAAGAATAAACTTTTCATCAGCATGTATGTCATACAAATTTAAGGGCTCCTGAGGTTTTTTGCTGAATGTCAGCTGATTTGTCATTCTTTGTGAAAATTCTTAAATCGACATATCACACAGGTTGCATTTGCAGTCCTGTTAACATTTGATAGTCCTTTAACAAGTTGCCGAGAAGCTACAACTTCTTTGGGGAGGAGGGTTTGCTGCCAACAGGTTTCTGGTCAGATTGTGCCTGGAGTTTATTTAAATTGGTTGGGTTTATGACTTCTTATTATGTAATGTTTTTAATTCTCTAAAGGGCAAGAAATTGGGTTGTTTGGGAAGCTTAATATTAACCTACTGCTTGATTCATTCCAGAACTGACATCGGTACGTCTGTAGAGATGTACCATTCGTGATTCTTGGGAATCCCCATCTTCGTTTCTCATAGACCCACATCTTCCCCAATTTTTGCTTGTGCAGAGCTTCAAATCATTGCAACATTCAAACCTCATTTTAGCTTGGTCTGTTTATCATTCGTGTTTTAATGTGGCCTGAATGATTCCTGAAGGAATGTCAATCTCTCTGAGGTTTGACATAATTGCACCTTATGTCAAAGATTTGATTCCTTTGACGTAATTTTCCATGCTTTCTGGAGCCATTGGTTATTCCTCTCAGCAATCTTCTGTCTTGCATAGACAGAAGATTCCTTTCTTAATTGTGTGCACACCCACACCTCCTTCTTTCAATAGTAGAGCTTCTTCTTGGGAGACTACCAAAACCGACCGAGAGGAACAAATGTCCATGAGTGTCATTACCTCCTTTAGATCCCTGGATCCGCCACTCAATCCTCGACTAGGTTGGTATTGTGTGGGAGTCGGATCCCTCGCATCCCCCTGAGGCTAGCACCGAGTCAGAGAGGGACAGAATAACAGTAAAAGGGAATGACAGCGAGAAGGGGGAGTGCATACACAAAAACGCCGGAGTGGGTAAGAGTAAGTAATGTTCCCTTTGGAGAAATTCCAGAAGAGACTCAAAAGAGGAAGTACTTTTTCATCCACAGGGACGTCTGTCCTAAAAGGCAGGCCTGGCCGTTGCAAATGCTTGTCCCACATCCCTGGGTGCAGAAAAGCTTTCACAGTGCTAAAGAAAAGCGGCACGTCTCACTCAGAAAGATCAAGGGTCGCCTCGGTAACTGTTCTTGATGTCATTGCTCAGATGTGGAAAACCGATTAGCGGTCAGTTGTTTGTGTTGTTATTGTTGGCCTGTTTTACATGAACACTGACTCCTTTCAAGCCACCAAGGGAGAACCGCCATCAAACTGAACTGTCGGCTCCTCAGTAATATTCATACCTGGGTCATTTCTGGTTTTGTGGGAAACCTACACAAGATGCTGTTTGGGAGCTTAGGAAAACTTTGGGATCAAAGTTTTTTGTATCTTATTGGTTTAGAAAATTATTTTAGTCTTTATTTTAGTCTTTAGCAGCAACAAAAATTAGAACTTTCATCAAAAACCCTTTCTGTGTTTAACCCTTCATAATGACAATGGTGTTCTCATGAAACCATGTAAGCAGTTTGACAGTGACAGTTAAAGTATTGAAAAAGTTCAAAGTTCAATGAGTTTCGTAAACTTAGAATGATACTGGACATTTTTTTGGTTTGTCTCACCGCATTACAACAAAAGCAAAACAACTAACTAACTACTAAAAGGGACATACTTTGAGTTGTACTTAACCTTTATTTTATTTAGGGAGACATAAATGTGAAAATCTCCTAAAAATGTACAAAAACCCTTAATTCGCATCTGCTCCATTTGCTCTAGGGCCAAATTTGTATCACTATTCAACTGCTAATGGAGGTAACAAATAATTATTCCAAGGGCCGCCAAAGGGCCCAATGGGCCCCGGGTTCCGCAGTTTGGACTCCCTTGTTCTGAGGACATATTCCTACTTGAATTCTGCATCTCTGCAAAGTTCTCCCTGAGCTTCCTGACTGTTGTTCATGGTGCCGTATGTTCACTAATGTCCTCTAGCAAAACTCTGAGAAATGTAGAATCTTCACTGAGAAAAAACACACACACACAAACTAACTTGTTGAGAAAAAAAATGACTTCTGAAGGCAGTTGATTGCACTAGCTTTTGTTTTAGCGGTATCAGAGTAGAAAGGGCTGAGTACACACTCTACATTTTATCAATCTGTTTGAAAAAACCCCCCAACAAAACCTGTGAAAACCATGTTTTGTTTGCGTTCCATATTACAATTAACCCCAAGTTTGTTTTGGTCTATCACATAATATTCCACCAAAACACATTTCGGTTTGGGGTTGTGACGTCACAAATGTGGGAAAAGTTCAAAAGGTTTTCAAGTCTTGAAACAATGAAACTAACAGTTTTAATTCCCCTTTATTAGCTTCGCAAGCGACTGCAGGAAACATAATTATCGTCATCACAGTTTTGTTCATTTGAAATCAGGCATCATGCGAAGAGATAAATGAGTCTCTTTAGCAAAAGGGCAGACTCCCCTCCTGCAAAACAGCAAATAATTAATGGCGGGCTTTTTTATAATGTGTAAGTGGGTAGGGAAGGAGGGGGGGAGTAATGGGGTGGCGGATGTAGGCTTTAATCATAAATACATAAAAAGCTGAGACATACTCTAATGACTGCTCAGGAATATGACATTAGCAGGTACTGTGTATGTTATGACATTCAGGATTTTTCACTTCCTGCCTTTGAAAGACTGCTTCTTGTGTTGAAGGTTAGCTTGGTGCTGTCACCTGCTGTGCTCCTGCTGGTTGTTATCATGGCCTGTCAAGTCCCAATGGCAATACCGCGACCTCTTAAGAGCACCTGTCAGATCGATGTGCCTTCCAGTACCATACATTTCAGTGAGTTCGGGAAAATAAAAGACTTAATATTTAACCACCTTAGTTCCTATTAATACCTTCCGGCTGAAGCTGAACACTCAATTTGTGGGTTTTTCCAGGTCTTTTAACATGAACTGGGGCTGAGGGAAGCAAACTTGTGTCAGAAAACTTTAATAGGAGGCTGCCATCTTGTGGCGGGAGAGGGTAAATGCAATCCTTGTGTCAGAAAAGGAAATGGTAATTACATCAGTTATTTTAGGGGCACATTATTTGTTAAAGTTAAAGAATATTCGCTGTTTTTTGATTGTATGTTATAAAAATATTTTTAAGGAATAGCCATCAGTTGGTAAGAACAGTTCTTGTTCAAACAACCAGAAAGCCATTACAGCCATTCACCGCTAGATGGAGACATTAATGCATTTTTTTAGTGAACTACACAGTGAATTGTTTTGATTTGTGGCCATTCTTTAGATATAGCTGTGTTTTGGGGGATGATTACATGTTTGTCAAGGTACTATTTGCTATTTACAAGGTACTATTTTTTTTTTTGTTTTTGCATTTTGTGGTGTTACACCAGCAAACCTCATATCAGGACTTTGTGTAGGAGATAAACAGAATGCAGTATAAAGTTGTGAAATTGGAGGAAAATTATGAATCTTTTTTCATATTTAGGTTTTTTCAACGAAGTTAAAAATGTTTCTTTCAGAATTACTGATATGCACATCCATACTGAAAAGTGAGGCCCATTCTTCTTTGGATGGGGTAGTATGTGAACAAACGTTTGTGGGTCTTCTTCCAAATTCTTGATTTAAATCTGGACGGGAACAGAAACATTTAACACAGATTTTATTTTTCACAAATAAGAATTTTTTTCTGAATTAAGTGAAAAAATATGTCAGTGGAACTAGTAGTTTTTGTATACATATATATCGAAGAATTACTGACTTAGAACAAGCTGATTTATATAAAACTTGCTTTTAAGTTATTCTTGTCTTAATTTAAGTGTACTGAGATATTTGCACTAGAAACTAGACAGAAATTCTTGGTAAGATTTTGTGTTTTTGCAGCGTGGAAAGCCATACTACTTGTGTGTTTTCTCATTCCTCCCCTGGGAAGGACTATTTTATCAACAAATGCTATGTTGTGAGGATCCACTGTTTCTTATGGGGCCCAAAGCCTGGGCCCCATAAGAAGAAGTGCTGTTTTGGGTTAGGTGTTAAGTTTAGGAGGAAGGTGTGAATTGAGTTTAGGTTAGGTTTCGGATCAGGTGTGTACCGGTAATGGTTAGGTGGAGGGTTAGACTATAGAATCACATAAAGACAGTTAGAAAGTTGGCCTTCTATCACCTGAAGAAGATTTCCAGGATCTAGAGAAACTTATCTTTAGTCGCATTGATTACAGGTCTGCCTAAAAAAAATCAATCAGACAGCTGCAGTGATCCATAAACTTGATTGATTAATTGATATAAATGAATGAAAAAAATTACTGGAAGTAAATCAAAGTCCTTGTGAAGATAGAAACACACACACACACACACACGCGCACAATTGCTTCAAGTTAAAGTTTAATACACGCAATAAGAGACCAAATGTGTTTTCTTATGGACCCCGCACCATAAAAAAAATACTCTCTTTGTCTAATCTAGATGACGTCTACGTTCTCGACTTGATGCGCGCGAGGCCCCGCTAATCTTGTTCTCCATCGGCCCCCGGTGTGTGCATAATGAAAACGGGCTTATCGTGATGTTGGCCTCGGGGTGACGTCGACTTTCTCAATCGCTGCAGAGGACAAGGTGAAAGCCGGTGAAGCCACGTGACCCGGGGTGGGTAAGGTAGGAGGGGGGGAATCTCCCAGCAGCCATAGGTGCCATCAGTGGCCGGAGTGCGAACAATAACCGAGAGAGAGTAAAAACGAAGAGTTCAATTGGAAAGCGATTAAAATGAATAGAAGCTCGGACCAGATAAGGCACATCCCATTTCCTCATCTATTTAACATTCATTGAATTGAATAATCCGGCCTTATTATCGTAAATAGTCTGCATATTTACCCTGAATATGCTAATTTATGTTTGCTGCGAGCGCTCAGCGACTTAATAAATTTTTCATCAATATATGCATATCTCCGGCTTCCTACTATAGCTATCTCTAGAGAGGAAATGGAGAGAGAGAGAGAGAAAGGAGGGAGAGAAACCTGGAGACACAGTCATATGGTGCTCTTTGAGTCTGTAACTTTTCTATTCTCCCCCCCTTTTATTATTATTTTTATTTTTTTTTATGTTTTGCACTTTGCCCAGGGCCAACCCAGTTACATTTCAATCAAAAGATTCATTGTAAAGTCATTATCCCAAACTAGGCTCTGATAATTGGCTGTCGTTTTGCATAGTGGCGGCGGGCTGCCTCCGGGCCAAATGACTGTGGCCTTATCTTTCACTTTTAAGGAAAAATAATAGACAATTTATCATTAATCTTTTCCGGGAAATAATAACAAGTTAAATGTCATTCCCCGTGTCATGCCTTACAAATCAAATTGTGTGGCTCTGGGGCCGAGCCGATCGCTGGCTGACCTATCCTCTTCATTGTGAAGGTAACAGAGAGCACAGAGAAACTATTACCATAAGTCTTCTGCGCTGCATAAATATGCATGTAATGCTGGATATAAGGATGTTTTCCCTTTGTGAGCCTGTTGGGGCTTTAGCTCCTAGTGATTGAGTAGTTCCTTTTACTCGATAGAATTGCTTGTCTCCATGTTCTCCAGTTACAGTTTTCAATTAGGTTATTGTTCCTCAAAACTGTCCCTAATGCTAAGCAACACATTTGAACTACATTTTGGGCCTATAGAGAACTTTGACTGCTTTATTTGCATCAATATTCTGTTTTTCCCGATGAAAGTGTATTTGGTCTCCAGGTGATCATGCCTGTCTTTGATTCTCATAATCATTTCTACAGTCTGGTATGATACTTTAGGCTTAAATATAACAGATCAATACTAAGTGGTGTATAATGGTGAAATAAATGATGTCTAAACCAGTCAAACTTTGGCACTGGTGACAGTTGGGTTGCCTTGAGGTAAAATGTTTTGGCATTAATTATGTTGGAGATAAATAAGACTAACTGTGAACTCGAGGTTAAAACACACCAGTTTAGAAACAATTGGTCAATATTCTAATTGTTTAGAGTTGACCCCCAAAAAATTGGGTAATGTTCCAGTAGGTCATTGGATGTCTTTGGATATTGATGATTTTAATGATGGCACTCGACAAAATGTAATAATAAATAAATAAAAGAATCTAAAAAAGCTATTTGTAATTTTTATCTAAAATGTAGTTAAGATAAAAATAGATTCTCGGATCAGATTTAATTACAATAAACACATTTTTTAAACCGAATGGTTTTCCAGTTACCTGCAGCTGGGTTGGGTTTATTGAGTTTCTTACTTTTGTCCTAGCAAAAGTTGTAATTCTTATTTTTAACATAAAGCTGTGAGACTCAGTGAGTGAGTGACCCTGATTGTGCTGCGGCTCCTCATCAGCAAACACCGTCAGATAAACGGCAGAGTGGCCGCTCTCATTCCTATTCGTTCATTGGATTAGGCCGCAGAGCCGAGATGAGGCGAAATGACTCGCTCGGCATTCAAAGGCAACTGTGGCCCAATGAGAGCCTGTTTGAACAGGGATCAATTATCAATCAGTCTATAGACGGGAAGGAGGGATTACCGAAGCCATTCGAGTCGTATCGACAAATAAACCTGAGAGATCCTGTCAATGAATGCAAACGGACAGCCGCCTTTGGCTTTGACACTGGCCAGTGCCGAAATTCAGATTAGAGTCCATCTCAGAAGCAGATTGAAGCTGTTTATGTCTGTTCAGGTCATTTCGCAGATAATCCCCTGAGTGGACCCCGGTCAGGCCACCACGTCTTCACAGCCTCATGTGGAACTGAGGCTACATTTTTCCTGTGACTTTACATATTTTCTGTTAATGAGCTAAGTTTAAAAAACAAATGGAATAGCACTGACTTTACTTCAAGTTCAATTTAATTCATAAATTCAATTATAAAATTAAAAAATCATCTAAGTTTATACACTTCAAAGAGTCACAGGCTGTGTTTCCATCAACAACAGAATTGCGCAAATCTAAATTACGAAAATAAATTCGCTTAACAAAAACACAACAATTTTGAAAAAAAATTTATATTTTGATGAAATATTTTTGCGCTCGGGTGAGATGATATTTCAGCCATATTGACTGTGGAAACCCACAAGCCAGACATTATCAACAACCAGATTGTCACTACTGGCAAAAACCACGACGAAGACAACAGGAAGTAATAGGACGATGGTTTGGTTTTGATTTTTCAGACAATGTGCAGAGCTCTCGCAGCATCACACAGTTCATAAAAAAGTCACGTGTCATTCAGACGTGTTGAATCCATAACTCTTCTGTAAAATCACCAACTACATTTTCCCCAAAGTTTGTTGCTCCAACGCCTGAGTAAGTCTCCTCTGACGGCTGATGAGTGCTAGCACCATGTCTGAAATATTAATATATCTCATGTAAGTGTTTACAACCGTCGCTGCCATAATTTGTAATTATATATCACATGAACAAACTTATTCATGTGTGATTCTAATTTAATTTATCATTTAATCAAAGCACCACAATTGCAAAATTGCATTTTTTCAACATTAGTTGAATATCACCAAAGCTTGCTAGCTAGTGAGCTAGCTCAATAGACAGATAGTTATACAGGCATAAATTAGCTTTGGTCAGAAGAGAACAAAACAAAATTCCCTTGCCAATGTGTAAAACCCTTTGTGTACGAGGAAACTAAACCAGCACCTTACCTGGACACACCGTCTCCAAGATGAAATATGATGGAGGTAGCATCATGCTGTAGGGAGGTATTTCTTCATCAGGGGCAGGAAGACTGGTTGGACTTAATGGGAAGCTGGATGACATACCAAATACTGGAAAACCTTACACAGAATGGGTAACAAAGATATTATTTATGTCATTGCTATTAAACTCGCATGTCCTCTTCAGCAACAGTATCTTTTTGCAACTTGTGCTTTATATTGTCTTTGCATTGACAAACTGACTGTCTTATCACACACCATCAGTCTGGACATAGTAGTAATTCATATAATGTATGCCTTGGTGAAGAATTCAGTAATGTGGAATCAGACACTTCTCTGACCAGCAATCATATGACCAAATGTTTTCTGATGCTAGCTTTGCAGAGTTCAAGAACAAGCTCCTATCCTTAAAAAAAGACGGATTAGACATGTTATCTTTGTTCTTTTGTGCATCAATAGTGGCAGTCAGTGTGTCAGTTTGGAGGGCAGGTTGAAGGTTATGGAGCGCCTCAAAGAGCAAACAGTCCTGATATAATCCTGACCTTCCCTTTCTCCTGGTTCAGGCAGCAGTTGACCGTGATGGGTTAAGACACACAGAGGCTCCCGGGACACGTCTGGGGACCCAGAAGATGCAGATGGACAGAGGAGATGTCTGTGCAGGAGATGAGATGCATTTGTGCAGATTGGGCAAAATAACTACAGGTTTACTAAGAATGGTTACACTGACATTTGATACAAGCAGCCCAGAGGTTGAAAATTACAGTTTTAGAGTCATTGCTAGCCTGGTAAAACCTTGTCCCTTGTTCCGACAGAGTCTGGACCGTCAGCAGTTGAAAAGCGATTACTTTGTGGAGGCCCGGACTCTGTTGAAGTTTAAGACTTCACCCAATTGCTAGCGTTTGCCCGTGACATACGTAATACGCCAGTTCAACATGATGAAGCTTACCGGAAATTGCCTGCGTTGTAAACAACCATCCTCTCTCCTGTTAGCTGATTGGCTTGGTTGAAATTGTACCGTAGTAGTCCATTACAATGGGAGAAATCCCAGAAGGAAAACCGATGAGTCATTGAAATTGAGGGAAATTGCGTAGGAAGTCAATGGCCAGACTAGGTCGATGCAAAAAAATCTCATTAAAAACATCCAACTAATTTTGTTTTTCATTTACATTACCATTCATTTACAGGATCTGGGGAAAATATTTACACCTGTGAACCTTTCAGATGTTTCCACATTTCCTTAAACTTCATTGTGTTCAGCAAATACTTTTAATGTCAACAAGCACTGTACCACTTTTATCCAATTGTAAGTTTCTATTCTGTTGTAACATAACATCAATGAGTCACTTTTAAATTAAACTTTGTAAAGATTACCCAAACACAGACAGACAAACAGTGTGTGGGGAACTTTTACTCATCTCATATTGAGACCTGAGATCAGGGTGGGTGTGTGTGTGTGTGTGTGTGGCGCCTGGGGGGTCATGTCACTTTTCTGCCCTCCTGACCTCCAGGGGGTCAACAAGAGCAGCTTTACAAATCCC
This sequence comes from Brachyrhaphis roseni, assembly GCA_903066815.1. Taxonomy (NCBI): domain Eukaryota; kingdom Metazoa; phylum Chordata; class Actinopteri; order Cyprinodontiformes; family Poeciliidae; genus Brachyrhaphis; species Brachyrhaphis roseni. The sequence goes on from CAEFZY010026362.1 coordinate 11,649, forward strand.
AACCTAATAAAAACACTGGTGGAAGGTCCTCATGGGAGTTAAGTGTGCCCAGGCAACTCCAAACAGTAAATTACAGGGGGGCTTCCATGATTTCTGCGTTCCCCTGGGACATAAAACACAGAAAAAGAGCAGCCCGTTCATTTCAGGGTTGCTCTTTTCAGGGTTTTTTTTTCCCGTCCCACTTTTTTGTTGAGTGAAGGGAAAAAGCTGCTTTGTCTCTGCCTGCTCCACGTCTCCTTATGTCCATCTTGTTTAGGTTTGTTGGGAATCACAAACTGAGGTGACAGTGAACTTCCATCCATCCATCCATTTTCTGTGCACCCTTGCCCCTAATGGGGTCAGGAGGTGCTGGTGACAGTGAACTTGTTGGTTGTAAATTTGTAAAAAGAACAAAGATTAAAAAAATCATTTGGGCTGTTTTCTAAAGTTAAAAATGAACAATTTAATGAATAACTTCATCTCTTGTTAAAAAGAACTATACAGTATAAATTAAATGCTTGAAAAGAAGAGTAGTGGTGTCGCGATACAATTATATCACTTCCGATATGATACCAATATTACACCTTTGAGTATTGGCCGATACTGATATTGACCCAATATGATATCACTCATACATACTTTTATTACTTATTTTATAGTGTGGAATGTTAGAAAAGGCTGAAACCAGTGATATTACTCAGACAGAGAACGATAGTCAACAATAATAGGTATAGGAACAATTGACCCATTTATTAATCATTGGGTCTGCAATATACGTACATACAGCATGCAATTTTACAACACATTCAGCCAAACTGGTTACCGTGGACACTAAATGCAGGCTGGTGAGACACGTTGCTGACCAACATGTACTATTCATTCGTCCTCCACCACTTTTCTTTTATAGAATTGGGGATTGTGGAAGTCATTAGCAACATACTAATGTTGCTAAAGACATTATCAACATGCTAATGACATCTTTTTAGTCTAGAAAGATGTCTTCTGAGGGTTTGTTTAGAAAAAATGGACGAAATGTTCAGATTAGTGATTCGTTAAGTTATTGCTTTTGTTTTAATGGCTTGCTGTTGCTGTATCTGAACGTATCTTCATGCTGTCTGGCATCGACTCAGGGACAAAACCTCCTGTATGTCTTTTTTTTCCCCAGCACTTCATTGGGGTGGAGGAGCCCCTATTGGGATCAGATTAGCCTCTTCGTGGGAGGGCGTGACGGATGGAGAGGAAGTATCAGAGGAGGACAAACAAGGACAAATCACCAGGCTGACTCTTAATATTCACTACAGACATACAGGCAGCAGGAGGGGGGCTTCCTACAACCTGCAGTGTCATCGCTTGTTTTCCTCTCATTTGCGTCGTCCATATGAACACCTTTGGTTTTCCAAGAAGTAACAGATAAAAAGTAAAGAAAATTAAAATTAATAATAGCAAGAAAAATAGAGGGGGAAAAAACCCTACTAAGCCAACTGCTAACATAAAAGCTCCAACGTTAGAAATTTGATTTGTTTTTTGTTAAGTACATTTACAAACACGGTAAAAGCAGCCATCTGAACTAAATTGATAATTTACATTTATAGAAAAAAAACTGATGACATGTGCATAAAAATACATTAATTTAAATCTGAAAAATAGTGTGACAAAATAATGTGATTTTTTACTTAATACATTTAGCTTCAAAATAAACTACAAAATAAATAAATTTTACCAAAAGTTTTTTTTTCTTCCCCTAAATATTTTTTTGGCAAAATATAACTTTGGCTATTACCTTAGGAAGGTGACGATATTAAAATATATATTTAAAAAAAAAAAAACTTGTGATTTGGTTTAAAGACTTAATTTCGCTACCAACAGATGGCGCCAGAGTACAGGCCTTGCACTGGCATCACATAAACACCGCTTGAACATTTATTTCCACAAAGAAGTGCGTCGTTTGTGTCCTTCTTTTTTAGCACAAAACTCCCCTCATCGAGCCTTGCTGGCTTTATCTATCTGCTGAACGGCACTTAAACCACAAATAAGAAAGCAGCGTTGGTGTTTCTGTCTGCAACCTTTGACCTCTCCTTACTCAGTGACTGACAGCTGCCGTCGTCAGCCGGCGGCTCGTTCCCACACGGCCCTCAGCCGCAGTTTAGCAGATAATTAAAATATAACTCGGACAAAGACCACTAAGCCTCCCGGTGGAGCGCTACAAAGGCCGAGCTGGTAAACCAACACCTTCAAATGGACGACGCAAAGAAAAACACCGAGCTCTATGCCAGCTGTTCAACATGGCCGACTGGTGTGTTCACGGTCCACACTCAACAAAGGCAGCGGGAGCTACTTTGCGTTCAGGTGAAGTGGGAAATTCGAAGTTTGCTATTTTACCCGTTTTATGTCCATCTACAAATATTCTCCAACTATAGGCGAGCGGTTGTGCTAATGTTAACCCGTTGAGTTTCAGGTTTAAACTTTTTACTGTGTTTTCCATTGAGGTGTAATACAAATGACATAACATACAGTGGCATTCAGAAGTGTTCTGTTATTTTTCCTGGTTTAAATTTTACCAACAAACTTTGAGGCCTTTTAAGAAAAGCGGTTGAACCAAATCATGAAATATTAGTGGGAGTGTATGCCTATATTTGAGTCTATGTGTATAATTTTGAACTAGGGTAAATTAAATAAAATTCTGGAACAAATTCAACTTTATTCGCCCTGAAAAAAAAAAAATCAATAGTTCAAAGACTATTGATTAGTAAGACAGAGTTACTTTCATGCTGATGATTTATGTAATAAGCATCCATTTTCCTGATACATTTTTTCAGGATAACATACAGTAATAATGTATGTCTATGGAAATAATAATGTCTCTCCACACATGATGAAAAAGAAACTGTCCAATATTCACACCATTTCAAACCAACATGTCAGCTCCAGATGCTTTATCATTGCTAAGCTAATCTGTCTGTGCATCGTTAGCATCATTTGTACTTTGCTTATGTCAGACCAGTTTTATTTTGGGTATTAAACTAAACAAAAACTATTTAGATTTTCAAATGCAGAGGGGTATTTAACAGTGCCGTATTATTTTAACTATTTGACAATAAACACAGAATTTGCAGTAAACAAGTTTATATTTTAATATTATAAATTTCTCCAACAGTGGCAGCAGCCAGCAGCAGAAATACACAAATTTATGATTTGTGTACCAACTATAAAAATAATAGAGAAATATTTTTCTCAATTTGGTTTGTATTATGTTATTTTAAATATATATTTATATTTTATCATGTTATATTGGTGCTCTTGAGGGCCCCCTTGTGTTGAGGAGGCCCTACGCAGCCGTTTAACTCGCTATGTGCTTCAGGCGATTCTGCCTGAACAAGAAACACTAGATTGTTCTTTTCATTTTTGATCAGTCTTCAATTGTTTTTTTCTCAGCAGAATCCACATTTATTGATGTTTGGTTACCATGGAGTCTAAATGGAGGTCGGCGAGAGACATTGCTGACCAAGGAACCCCGTTTAGCTTAGGCTAGTTCGTCTGGGTCTTCTGTGATGTGTGGTCACAGCTGTTCTGGTGTCCATCAGTCTGGGACGCTCCTGGTGTCACTCACCACGGGAGCACGCGGCATTTCATTACGTTCATCAGTGGGGAAGAAATGAGCCCTGCTTAGGTTTCTAATTACTCACTTTAAACTCTAAGTAGGCCATTTGCAGTCTTGTGCTTGAACTGGATTCACCTCGGGCCTTGTCTGTGTGTATCTCTTGTGTGTGTGTGGCAGCTGGTGGCCTTTACGTTGTTTATAGGCGCGCCTGCATTCGATCTTAGCATCTCGCACCCGGATTAGCCGTAGTTATGTAACAGCTGTTGGTGTCGGGATCTGATGTGAATGCTCGAGCCTCATCAGCGCGTGATTGGCAGCTCCGCTTCTAGAATAGTTGAAGCGTCTCAGTTTGATGAAGCCCTGAGATCAGGCCTGATCTCCTTCCAGTCCCTCTCTTTAGAACCTCTCTGATGCCTTTACGACCACTGGAGATAAAATCTTAACTAGATTAGATTACTTTCTGAAAAAGAACCGCTAAATATTCCAAGCCTTCGTTTAAGGTTTTGGAATTTGGTGGTTATGAGGATCCAAACAGCCACAAGATCTCCACACTATAACTTGGGACGGTATTTTTAAAAAAACTTGGTGATTTTAATAAATTAGAATATATATCCTAATGAGTTTTGTCAGGTTGAGAGTACCTTTTGAAGATAAAAACCTTTAAGGTCCTTTCATTAAGCCCACGTTTCTGGTTTTGAAAAGTTTTTTTTTTTTATTTGACGTAATATTCTAATTTTAAGTTTTGTGTTTATATCAGCTGTTAGCAGACAAGCATCATCAGAAATAAAGTTCTTTAAAAAACATCAGTCTTTTTTTTTCTTAAATTAAACTATCTGATTTTTAGTCATGTCCCAGTGGGAGTTTAATTGTAGCAATTCAATTATATAATATAAATATAGTTATGTTTTCTGTTTTATTGGACTACGGGCGGAAATTAGCATTTTTGCTAAATCTGGTGCATTGACGGAAGCATTGGTCGTTCATTAAGATGGACTTTCCCATTTAAATGAAATCAATCTGTCAATCAATAAAACAGCAACAATTAATATTTCGCTTTTCAAAATTTTCAAATAACTTTTCTGCTCTGTGTATATTTGAGAATAGAAATCTTCTCAAATCTATACAAAAATGTTTATGACTCCAAATTAATTGACAACAATCCATAATCATGTATCATATAGTCGATTCTTGGTTTTTTTAGTTTCTGTAAAGAATTTTGCAGCTTTCATTCTGTTTAACATGCTTATTTGCATCATGGTTGAATTTTAATTCCTGATACTCTAGCAGTGTGTGGTCACACATGTATCAGTTTCAAGGAATTGAAAAGACGCAAAAAAAATGTAACGATTTCAGTGCAAGTGTCTGAAGGTTTTCTCTTCTTGCCACCACTCTGCGTGGAAACCATCGGTCATTCTGTAAATAATTATTTCAATTTTAATTTGCTGGACAAATCCACCAGTACTTCAGAACACCATTGTGTTCCTTTGATGAAGTCCTTTCGTGGAAAACGCATTCTCTATTTTCAGAAGTGTTCTAATTATTTATTTTATAGTGATATACAAAATTAAGCAAGGTTGCGTTTTCATGTAAAAATATGTTTGTATTGAATTTATTTATTTAACTAAAAAAATAGGGAAAAAAAAGCCACATTGCATAACATAAAGAATTTAAAAAATACGAACCTGCAAATAAATATGAGTACAAATAATTAACTAATTTGATTTTGCCTGCAGCAAAACGCGCTTGTTTTAAACTTGCATAAATGCTGACCTGCGGTCAGCCGGTTTGTTGCCCCGGAGGGTTTGTTTTTAAATTTCGCCCAAAAGAGGGCGCTATAGGCTGCAACTCCCAACCGGTATATCCCCACTCATCATTTGTGCAAAGTGTTTGATCTAATAGCTTTACTTCTATTATAATCTACACACTTAAACAGTGTCAGTAGATTACACTACTGACTTAAAGCGCTGCAAGTAACGGGAATGCATCAACAATTATGGTTTAATATCAAGCAAACAATTTAAAGGTTTTTCTGAGTGTGGATTAGGAAAAAAAAAAAAAAAGTAAAAACAAACAACAACAACAAAAACTTCGTAAAACCCAAAAGACAATGTGGGTTTTTTTCAACTTTCCCATCGAGCCTCTTTGTCCCGATTCCTCATGCAAAGCAGCAGATTTTCGCCGTTTTGATTTGCATAAATAGCAGAACTGATGCAGCTGAGGTCACAGGTGAGTCAAAGCTTTTGCATCGTACCCTATGATCTGCAGATATAGCATTAACTCACATTCAGATGACGCTTGGGCAATATTTGAAGTCTTTCATTTCAAATATGAAACATTTTTGACATTTAGTGCTCTTTAAGGAAAGTCTAACTAAAGTTCTACTTTCTGATTTCAGCGGCTTGCAGGATGAAACGTTCAGACTTGTTCCATCCCGATCTACTTTTGCTGCTCTGCCAGAATCCCATCTTTTCATCTTGGCAGTGCCATGTTGTTGTTGTTGTTTTTTTTCTCAATTGCATCTTCCAAAAAGTAATTATCTCCAGATTTTCAAAAATTTTGAATCCATAATTATGTTCAGTCAACCAGGGGGGAAAAAACCGATTAAGGTTATTTTTGTTCCCCAGTTTTAACAGGCATTTCTAACAAACCCCAAACTTATTTATTCCCAAACCTAATTACTGCCATGACTATTAACTTCAGTCCCATGCCTGGTATCTAAAATGATTTGACCACAGTGGACAAATTGTTTTTTTTTTTCTTTCTCTGCAGCAGTAATAAGTTAAATGTCTAACAGTGAAAAGGTCATTTATTATCTTCCCCTGTGTTCTACAATCGCTTTTCTAGTTATTTTCAGCACCTTACATGTAATTGCTGGAGCCACACTTTGGGATTCCACTTTTTTAAAAGAGTTTGAATCCAAAAATATTTCTTGCCATTTAGAAAGTATAATTAAAGAATAAACATTTTCAGCCTCTTTTTATGTCAGATGTCACTGAGATGTCTTAAGTGGATCATCAGCCTCTGTTTTCGTGACTGACTTTGTTTATCCAGATTTTATCTGAGTGGAAGAACTCAAGTGGCTCTGTCAAAACATCACCAAGAAATCCCTGTAAAGGAACAAAAACTTTCCTGTCAACCTTAAATCAGTGTAATAATCTGCATGTGGGTCGAAGTTATAAATGTAGCGTTTTGCCACGTTGGAACCTCAAACACTGTGTTTTTATTAGGGCGTTTTGTGACAGCAGAATATCGACACCACGTCAGTTTCAGTATCGTATCGATACTTAACTTTTTGTTCTGTTTTGAAATTATATATTTTTGTTTTTGCTATTGCAGTTTCTCAAACTAAATCCAAAAAAGATTTAATTTTGATTTGCTCTCAAATTATAATTTGTTTTATGCTTTGTTTATTTAGGAAAAAGGAACACAAATCATGTTAATATGTTATTGAAGTACTTTTCAGATACTTATAAACCTTATCCAACGGAATTTTTTTAAATAAAAACACCTAAAACGTCAGACATTTGATCATACATCAAACATGACAAAAAAGTATTGGTATCAGTATTGGTATCGGCCATATGAGCGGTGTATCGGATCGATAGTGAAATATGCAGCATCGCACAAAATAAGCAGGGCTTAATTTAAAAGGAATAGAAAATGATTCATGTTTTCAACCTTTTCTTGTATTAAAGTTAGAAAAGTACGGTGTTATATAAATATATATATATACATATTCAGCATCTATTTCTCTGACCCCTCTAAATAAAATCCATTGCAACCAAGTGCCTTCCAAATTCACCTAAAACTGCAGTATGTAACTTTTTTTTTTTTTTTTTTTAAAGTTACATACTGCAACTTTTTTTAAGTATGCATTTTTTGACATACTTTACAATTGTCAGTCTTGGACACTATGCTATGAGACAGAAAATCTTGAAAAATGTTCTCCCAGTGCTAACTGGAAACAACAGCAGGGAGGTGATGCTCTGTGTCTCAGGTAGAAGTCCCCTGTTAGGAATACTCTGGATTTATCCCACCCTGGAATCTCATGTAATTTCCTGAATTTTAATTGGCTGGAGAAAGAGGAAGTCACCCAGGGCATTATTCATGCAGGAAACGTCTACTGGCAAACGAGTGGAAAACCTACTGAAGACATGGCCGTCCAGCACACTGTTTTTGTAGAAGCTAGACCATCAACACTGGTGTTGATGAGTCCAAACAGACAAAAATACTAGAAGCCACTCCTGAAAATATTATTTTTAACACAACTTCTTTTTGCTCATCAGCTTACTCTTCAGATACGAGATAAGCATCAGTAATCTTGTGTTACTTTCATTGTCATATGATCTGTTACACCCAATTCGACTCAGCAGGACAATCGGTAGCCAGAAGGTGATTCATGTATGTGGAACTGCTTTTTCTGGATGTTTCTCAGTGTGACATTTTTGAGTTTGAAATCATCTGTAATGTTAACCTTACGAAACCAAACATGTTTAGCCATTCATACAGGGGTCAAAAAACCCTAAACATGCAACCAGAGCACATATTTCAGTAAAAACATCATATCTTCTCAGAGTTATCAGTTCTTTATGTTCATTAAAAAACAATACTGATGTTCACCATGAAGCCTTTCAGTATCAAACTAACGTGGATGCATGGATGATGATAGAAATGAAAGAAAGATGACAGAAAGAAGAACACAATGTGAGCATAACGGCGTACAGAATAAAGACTGAAAATACAAAGAATCTTTTAGACTTCAATCGTTATCCAGACCTGGAAAACTCAGAAATCAAGTCCCAGACTGAGTAAGAATCCTGGCTCTAGGAGTTTAGATCGAAACATGTTCATGTGTTGGACTGGCCCAGTCAAAGTTCAGATCTGGGAATCTGTGGCTCGACATGAAAGTAGTAGAGACATCCCCCGAAAGGTCTGTAGCTGGAACTGCAACAACCGGTGATTTTTACAGTATCGACTGAAGGGAGCTAAATAAACATAAAGATGCTGCAAACATTTTTTAAAAGTCATGTATAATTTCCCTTTCACTTTAAAATCAGGCACTACAATCCCAATAAATTACATGGAAGTATGTGATACGAATGCAACAAAAATAATACGTAAGTGTGTAAGTATAAGTAAGAAAGAATCTGCCACAACATGGTAGGATGATGTTTGACAGTAAGTGAAGTCATGCAGTCATTCAGCTTGAATCAGATGCTATCTTATCTTTCCTAAGCTAAACGCCCCAAATGTTTTAAGTCGTTATAAGAACAAAAGGAGCTTTGTGGTTTTTTTTTTTTTTTTTTTTTTAAGAAAACAAACTAAAATACTAAACATGTTGCCTCCAGCTTTGATAGAAAATAAATGTTGATCCATATCCTGGAGCTACAAACTGGGAACTGACAGAGCTACATTATATTAAAGCCTTATTCCAAAATAGGTCAGATTCCTTTTCCCTGAAACTTCTACACATAGACCTCCATAGTTGGAAAGTAAAATAATAAAAAAAAATAAATAAAACATCGTCAACAAAAAGCTGTGGCCATAAAGTTGATCGTGTTTCCAGGATTTACTGTATATCCTAGATGTTCGTACAAAGTGATTACAACCATCTTTGCTGCAATGGGTTGACTGGACAATAGTTTGGGTTGGAGCCGGCCTCACCAGAGAGTGAAGTCAAAGGATTTGTCTTCAGACCGCAGAGACTACTGACTGTTTGACACCACTGGTGTTCAGCTCTTCAGAATAAAACGGAGTTTAATCCATTTTGGAATAAGGTTGTTCCATCAAATTTGGAGGTAGGGGATGAACTAAGCACCAGTTTATCCAGTGACAAAACTGCACTTAGATAGCTCAAATCAGCACAACAATAGATCTTTTAACCTTATTAGAAAAACAATCAGTGGTAATTCATCCCGAAACAACTCGGTGACACAACCTCGCGTTGCCCTGCGTCGTACGAGGCCTCGCTCTGCCGCAGGAGGAGACAGACCGAAGCTGCCAAGTCAGCTGGGAACTCCTTCACCATGACAGCTGGTGTGAGGCAAACAGGCTCTCAGAGGTGAAGAGGGGCAGGAGTGGGGGCAGGGGGAGGAACAAAAACAAAACCTCGAAGGAGGCCAAGAAGATTAGCTACACTCACATCCCCATACAAATAAATACTTGTTGGCTAAACACGGATCATTTTGCAACTTCTAGTCGGTCCTACGATTCTAAGAGCTCGGTAGGTTGTCATGGAGCTGTGGTTTTATTGTCAACACACTATTTTTTATTAGTTATGTTATTATTGGTAAGGTGCGAAAAGATGTCTTACCTTTCACTGTGTGCAGAGCTGGTTTGTACCATATGCTCCTCTTGATCTATGTCTGAAACTTTATTAGAAATTTTGCTTTGGTTTATTTCAAATGTAATGGACACCGAGAGGGAAAAGAAAAAACAAAAGACGGAGAAAGGTGGGAAAGGGCTTAAAGGGAAAGAAGAAGATAGAGGAAGAAGCATGGAGAAAACACAAGTCAACACGGTAAACATCTGCTTCTAAACCTGCAGAAAGAGAGAAACCCCCCCCCCCCGAGAAACCACCACAACAAACGACAAAAATATTGATTGAAATATTAGAAAATCGATACGCCTGCAAATATTTTTCACTGTTGTCTGCAACCTTTTGCAGCTCAATCATTCTTAGGAGTTTTTTCTGTGAAGCTGCCATGTTCATTTATCATCCACCGGTAGATTTCCTGTGGCTAAACTAATCTGCTGTTATAAAGATAAATCTAAAAAAATGTCGGCTGTTGTGGGAAAAGGTCAATATTTTTTGTCACTGGTGTCAAAAGTGACACTCATGTATTCCATAGATTTGTTAAACATACAGTAGGGAAATATTTTAAGGCTTAGTCATTTTGATTACAAAAAGCCAGAATTCAACGTCTCAGAAAAACAGGATATTAAGCAACATCAGCAGTGGCATTGATGTTGCCACTATTGGCAGATGGTGGCAGGGGTATCCAGTGGCAACCTGAAGATGTTTTCTATTGCTTTAAAGGGGCAGTATTGTGTATTTTCAAGACACATATATAGCTCAATTAACTAATTGTTACCTTCAGTTTTTATAGAAATACTACATATATATCAAGTACGAGTTGAAAGAAATTGAAATTTGTAATTTAATGCCTTGAAATTGGGCCTCTGTCTCTTTAAGAAATGCTGCCTTCAGGAAATCACCACAACATGGCTCCTCTATTAACCCTTGCACGTTTTTTACCAGCATTGCACTGAAGAGTAGCTTGTATAATGAGCTCTGCTGATGCGTTCCGGTGTTTGCTAACTGCTGCTGGCTAGTCTGAAGGAGCCACCAAATATTAAAGGGTTTCTTAAACATGCATAAAATAATCAAGTAAACACTCCATGTATGTTTTTGATGAAGAAATAACATGATGTAAAGCCCAAAAAATTTGATTTGACATAATATTGCTGCCTTAAGACATGAAGTCAATGGGCTACTTGTATCTCCGTAGCTTTCAGCTGAAAATTATCCCACCATAATGGATATCTTAACTTCCCATTCTAATGTGTTGAGTGCGGTAGAAGATGTGTGTAGTAGAAGCTAATAAAGTCATTTTCTATAATGCTACATTGTTTTATATTGTAGTTAGTTAATAAAAAAAAACTTATTTGCCTAAAATCTTTGTCTTGTATTTGATTAAAATCAACTAAATTAATTCAAACCACCAAATTATTCTATAATAATGACATTCAAAGAAAAAAGTATAAATATCGATATTGGTATCGGTGATTCTAGATTGATGATTGAAATTCCCAGTATGGCACAACAACCCTATTATTAAAAGTATTGTGGTAAGTATCGTTTTAAACTAGGGCTGAAACAACTAATCAGTTTAATTTTTAAGATTTATTCGGTGCAGTAACTAAGCTACAAAATAAACAAAAAAATAGATAAAAACACCTTTGTCTGCAAATATGTTTTATTCAAAACTCCTCAAGTAGCAATGAAATGTTTACTTTTCTTGTTTAAAAAGGGAATTGTATTGTTTGTTTATATCTTCTAATATACTTTTGCAAAACAAATGGTAAAATGAAAAATCTTTTGAATGTGGTCCTTTTTTAAAATCTGATTATTCGTCACAATAATGATAGAATAATCGATTACGAAAGCAAACATTAGTTACAGCGCTATTTTTGAAACATTATGTAATACAGAAAATTTGTGTTCACTTCAAATTTATTCTGGTTGCCTTTGTATCTCGAATGTTTTTTGTTTGTTTGTTTTAACAGAGGATTTCTCTTTTTTCCGGATGCGTGACATGTTTTTACTTTCTAAGTGCTAATTTTGTGGAAAAAAAAAATAGAGCGAAAGGAAATCTAACATCCGTCGTTCCACAATAACACAGGCGTGTTATTGTGGTCTGCGTGTGCGTTGCAGCCATGTGCCGAGAAGCTGCTTGAACTTCCTCGTCCTGCAGACGGGAGGATGGAGGAGGCGTGACGTCGCCGTCCGCAGACAGGCCCATACGGCGAGGGGGAGCGAGGCGGGGACGGACGCTGCACGCTGCCGCAGAGCACACGGAGCAGCGGCCGAGGCTCACAACAAACCGAGGCAACTTCACGGGGAGGGCGGCCATAACAACAATAGTAACAATGCGGCACCGCCCGCGGACCCCGGCGCTGATGTGACCGCGTGCCCGCTCGGAGCAGCTGGGAGGAAGCGGCGGACGGACGCCACCTCCTCTACTACCGCGTTGCGCGCGCTCGGTCTCTGTCTGGAAAGGTGGGGGACATGTCCTCACTAACCGTAGAGGAGGACCAGAGGTGGGTACCGACGCACGTCCAGGTGACGGTGCTCAAAGGCAGGGGCTTGCGGGGCAAGGGCAAACACGGCACCAGCGATGTGTACACCATCATCCAGCTGGGGAAGGAGAAGTACTCCACCGGCGTGGCGGAGAAGACCACCGAGCCCGAGTGGAGGGAGGAGTGCTCGTTCGAGCTGCAGCCCGGCGTGCTGGAGAAAAACGCCGAGCGGAGCGGATACCCGGCCGGGAGCAGCGAGCTAGTCCTGACCGCGATGCACCGGGCGCTGATAGGACTGGACGTGTTCCTCGGTCAGGCTGTGATTCAGCTGGATAAACTGTTTCACGATTGTAGATACGTCAAAAACGAGTAAGTTAAACTGAGAAGTGTGCAAGAGTTTGTCTGTGTGTAGCAGCTAATATGCTTCTTCTTCTGTTTTTCTGCTCACTGAGCCTGTCGGGCTGTTTGTTTCTTTCCCACTCTGCTCTTTTTCTTTTTTTTTTTAACTGGCTGCAATAGTTTGTTGTGGGACATAAACACAGCTGTCAAATCTCCCGATGCTGCACCAGGGCCCTGCAGACACACCCTCCCTCCTCTCATATGCACAAAACCAACTCTGAGGACATCCAGCCCTTCCTCACTCAGGCCCAAAGCAATACCTCCACCCACCCAAAATAAAAAAAACTCATAGAAACATCATCTCCTTCCAGTAAGATACTGGAGGGTTCTTCCAAATGTTTGCCTCCCAATAGCCGAGCCATGTGTAGAGCATACAGGAAGGGGATTAATGCTTGTCCCAAATCCAGGGATTATCTCAGAGTTTCATGATTCCAAAGCTACAAGGTATTTTTATCATAACATAACATGCTATCTTATAAAGGAGGGATGGATGGACAGTTGGTGTGCAGTCCCTTCCAAAAGCATGCAACATATTTTTTACAGTATTTAATTTGGACTTTGTAAGATAGATGAAGTAGTGCCTAAGCAGGCCTTCCAGGGTATTGCCATGTATTTTTTTTTATTATTTATTTTTTTGATTGTTGTGGCTTAAAATGACTGATTTTGTGGCAACTTTTAAAGTTGCAATTTTTTAAAAAAAAAAAGTTTAGCTTTTGCCATAACATTGTCTTACAAAAAAGTTGAAATGACTTCCAAAAAGAGACAGTATTTTAAGATTTTATGTGTTAAATAACATTTCCAAGTACCTACTTGAAATCGTACAAATAAAATGAGGAGTTGTCAAAGTGCAAAAGATGAATTCCATATCTGTCAGTCAAGCTAACCTGAACTGTAAACACAGTAAATCCTACAGAAGATCTGAAAAATAAACACAGGGAAAACGTTCTCATCTAGGAACAGCATAAAACTGGACGTTAAATTAGAAGGTGGCTGCTGGGAATTGACTCAAAATTCAGCCGAGTTGCAGCGATTGGTCAGAAAAGAAGGAAATACGGATTAACTTTAAGGTGATTGGTCAGATTTGCGGAAAACTTGCAATTGAATTCTTAGTCTTACATCAAAGGTTTGTTGGAAAACATTCATGAACAAGCAAACTTTCATGAACACCAAGGTCAGGAATGAAACTGGAGGAGTTGAAAACCCTGGTTTGGATAACAAACCGAGCCTGAATGATGAAAACCCGTCACCACATTTCACCATCACTACGGTGAAACATGGCGGTGAACCGTCATGCTGTGGCGACGCGTTGCCTCACCATTGACAGGGCAGTGGTAAAGGTGAATACAAATTTTTTTTTATACAACCTTTCACTCAGTTACAACCACGAATTTGAGATGAAAGGGGAACCAACCTCTCTCCTCCTGGTGGTGGCCAGTCGCTTCAAGGTCAGATAGACACAGTCGGCGACGACTATGTGTCAGCAGGTTCGCTGTCTTGGTAGTCAGTGTCTAAATGAACAAGTCGATCATTAGCAACATTTCTCACAGCCAGTTTAACCATGTTAATTACAAACAAGACTGAACAAAAAAAATAATCAGGGGTTGTTGAAAAGACATTGAACAGAAGATACAAGCTGATCCAGGAGCTATGATTGGTTCTTTTAGGGGTGCCCCAATAGAATGCTTTCTCTTCCGATACAGTACAGATATTGCAGCTTTGAGTATTAGCCAATGCCGATATCTATCCGATACGATATCAGCACAAATCATACATACTTGTGTCACTTATTTTGTAGTGTGGAATAGTAGAAAATGCGTAGGTCTAAATCTTGCTTACACCTGAGATTATAAGAAGCAAGCTGATATAATCTGATACTTGTTTTCTGGCAGATATCATAGCGATACCCAATATTAGTATCAGGGCAGCCTGATACATTATAAAATGTATTAGGAATATTGTTGAGGATAACTTGCGTGTCTTTAAAAATTTAATTTGGGTTTAGACTTACCCATTAGAGATGTGTGATACCACATATTTTGATATTGTTCTGATATCAAGTAAATAGAGGGCCAGCATTGCCGATACCAATACAGATTCATCTTATTATTTGATTTGATATATCATCAAACTTCTGACCTTTTTGGTGTTTTGTTGTGCTTTTTCATTTTGAGTTATTTTGTTTATAGGTGTCCATAAAATACTTCAAACATATTATCATGATAAGCAGAAACAACGGAAAAACATTTGTGCATACTGTTTTCTCAATAAACAAGGTGCAAAACAATTATAATTTTAGACCCCCAAAAAAATACTTTTTAGTAAGATAACATATGGGGAAAAAATAGATTTTAAACTCATATTATTCAAAATATATTTTTTTTCCATGCCTCATACAGGTTGTTCACCAGGCTTATCTCTGGTAGAGTTTTCATGCAAATCAGCCTGCAGCTTTCTGCGTGAAAACAGCAGCCAAAAAACCGGCATAAATCCCCTCCAAACAACAGATGGGCGACTGAGACAAGAAATATGTTTGGGTTGATTTTACTGATGTAGAACAGATTACTGGAAAGGTGGGCGTTGGGTGAATTCCCCTGCAGGGTAGACTGAGAGGAAGTTACCAAGACTCAACCAGATCAACAATAAATTCAGCTACTTTTCCTTTATAATCATCCTTATTCCCAAAAATATAATTTCACATATCATCTTTATGTGTATCACATCAGGAACTAAAGTTATTCATTGTGGTAAAAAGTGAGACTATAACTACGTACCACACAACGCTACAGAATATTCTCACATATGATGACGCAACAACAAATTTTGCATCACCACAAAGAAGTGTGTAATTGTGAAAAGAAAGTGGAATGGTGCAAATAAATGTTTGAAACAAGTGATGCGCATTTGTATGCCGCCCACACAAAGTCAATAATACAAAACCACCGGAAGAAGGAAAGCAGTTGTTCCGTTTTTATTTATCGTAATTTGTAGCAGATTTTCCTTTGAGGATGGCCTGGTATTTAGCTACATCCATCTTTTTATCATCAACTTTACTCTATTATCTTCCCTGTCAGTGCTGAATAAATTCTTCCCACAGACATGATGCTGCCATCACCATGTTTGACTGAAGGGATGATGTGCTCAGGGAGAATTGGTGGGCTTAGTTTTGGAAGTAGGCCCTAAAAAGTCAAAATGTTTCTGTTGTGCTTTTTTTTGACTTTCAGTTAAAAAAGTTTTTTCTTCTCACAGTCTTCCAGTACAGAGTGCATGAGTCAGCGTTTTCCTACCAACTGATTCTTCCACCTGAGCTGTGGCTCTCTGCAGCTCCTCCAGCCATACTCATGTAACATCTTCCATTAACTATCACATAAAATCTTATATAAATATGTCACTGTTTGTGGTTGTCACGTTACAAAATGTGAAGTAGTCTGGCTGGGCTGGGCGATAAATCGATAATTTATATTGCAATAAACACATGATCAGTATCGATAAATTATGCGTCTGATGTTGAAAATATATGTATTTTCAACATATAGAGTATTGACTGACCTTCGGTTCAGAACCGCACAGCATTCTGGGAGGCAAAAGAAAGGTATTAGCTGCTCACCCTCTTACGGCTAGCTAAGCAAGGTGGGTGACATCAGCTATTCGCTCTCTCTTTGGTTACCTAGCAACAACTTGTTGCATATCTAGAGCAGCAGTAGTTTCATGTTTTGCCACCGTGCCTCAGAACTGCTTAAAAATGAAAAACAAATGCATGGAGTGAAAACTGTAAAGGTCTCTTCATCAGTTTGGCAGTATTTTAGATATTTAAAACAACAACAAAAAAAGAATCAATAATTATCGATATCGACTTGTATATATATCATGGTCCGTTTTCAGCCATATCGTCCACGCTGTGGGATTTAGATCTAGCCATGAACGAAGCTTTGTTCCCATTGCATCTCTGTCTCAGTCGCTCTGTCGTAGTAAGCACACCCGTGATGTTGCGTAAGGCTTTAGAAGTGAACATCTGTTTGCTGAGCAAGGCAGAACGTGTGTGTCTGTGTGTTACGTGCATCCAGATAAATCCCTTGCCAACGACTGAGAGCCTTTCAGTACCTATGGCCTTGGGGGGATGGGGGGGAAATACCTCCTAAAAGACAATATAGGTTATATAAGCATGTGACCTAAAACATCAAATGTGGGTCTGAATTTATAAAACCTTTATATGTATGAGATTAACTCAGCAATCATTAGACAGAAAGCATCTCAGTGTTCCTCTCAGTCCCACTAAGTTCTTGAAACCAAAAGTGGTTGTTTTGGATCACAAATCTTTTTTTTTTTTTCTCAGCTCCTTTGGATTAATAAGAAATTGGAAAATAATCTAGAGCCTAAAATATGTAATCAATACTCTTGGTTTTGAGAGTATTGATTAAGTAGGCCAAGTAATTTTAATTATGAGTGGAGCAGTTCATAGAAAAGGAAAAAACAATAAAATCTTTTGTTTCAGAGTGAAGGCATTCACCACCAACAGCAGCATTGTTTCATTTGGAAAGTGGTGGATTTATACGAATAAAGTAAAGCTGTCCCATGTTAAAAACCGGTTATCATTGGTAATCTGATGCAGCACAAATACAGAAGAAAAATTGTGTAACAGATTTTTTATTGATAAAGAGAGAAAAACTGAGTAATTGTGTCCCTTGGGAAAGACGTTGAATGTTGATAGCAACTGGATGAAGCTTCTCAGAACAGACTTTACCTTGAAGAAAAGTGTCAAAAAGTTTTAATATATCAGTTGGAAACTGAACCAAGATACCCTAGTCTAGATCTTTTTGACCCATTTCATCTCTAGAATCCACATGAACATAAAAGACATGGACTTTCCAGAGACTAGATCAATTTAACCTACTTAATTTTTGTGCATATATCACTTTGGAAAACCTATCAAGCACAGTTTGTGTCATCTTGTTCTGCTTTCAGCCAGCAGTAAGTTTTTTTTTTTTTTTTTTTTTTTTTTTTTTTAACTATTATCAGTTGTGCTATTTGGATAGCTTTATTTTTTAAAAAGTTAAAAATAACAAATTGGCTACTATTATTTGAGAAGAATACCCAACCATAATCAGAATTTTCTCGTCTTATCAAAGAAACAAATGTACTTGTAGTCATTGAAACTGTGACCTCTGTTTGTACACTGGTTTCAAACCCTTAAACCT
Organism: Brachyrhaphis roseni; assembly: GCA_903066815.1. Lineage (NCBI taxonomy): Eukaryota > Metazoa > Chordata > Actinopteri > Cyprinodontiformes > Poeciliidae > Brachyrhaphis > Brachyrhaphis roseni. The sequence continues at coordinate 29,619 of CAEFZY010026362.1, forward strand.
GTTGGAACAATGTGTGTATTTTTTATTTTTACAGATGATTTGACTCTTTAAGCCTCGCTGGTCTTAAAGAGACAGGATAAGCAGTAACTTATCAGTAGCAGCATGGAATCCTATAGCACATTTTAACATATAAAAAACATTAGCACCTCTTCTAGCAGACACACTAAATAAAATGGTCCACTTGTAAATTATTGTAATATGTACATTTTTACTACTTTCTTTTATTTATGAGACTAATACTTTTATTTTTCAGGTTTCTGTGCACAGCACAGCAGAAAAAATAGACGAATCATTTTTCTTCAGTCGAACCTCTTTAATAGCCTCCTAATAATCCTGTAAATAATGCTTGAAAGGAATCACTCTGCAGTTTATTGTGCTTTCCTGGTTATCACCTCATAAATCTCCCTTTTTAGTTTTTTATTTGTTTATTTTTAATGAAGCTAATCAGTCTTGAACAATGAATCCACAAAGAAATTTTTGCAGGCTATTGAATCCGATACCTCATTCACAAACTACATTTGCTAAACACTTTTAGATATGTCGTCATTGGTAACAAATTGCTACAGGTGTTCATGCGTTTTGACCCAAACTCCAAACATTAATTTCACCCCTGAAACTTGTTGCTGCTTTTATATCGTTTTGCGTCTACTTTGTAACGGTTTATTTCAGTAGGCTGAACAAATGTGATACTTTACTGATAATTCATGTGAACATGAAGTTTTTCAGAAGATGGGACCTCGTATGATTCCAAGTAGATCCTTTCAGCTGATAACGGTTTATTTATTGCAACCTCTGTATGCACATACTGTAATTTTACTTTATTCAGATTTTTACCATTAAGTACCTATTTTTTTATTTTAATTTTGCTAAAAATTCATGAACAATCAATATCTTGGCAAGTTTTCTTTACCGGTCCCAGTAAGCAATTAGTCATTTAATCATATGATAAATTAAAATGAGCTCTATAAGTTTTATTCTGATGATCAATATGTTCAATATGACTTCATAATCCACTTTATATATGGTTTTTGTTTCTATTTTTTTTTTTTTTCATTTATTGTTTTTGATGGTGGTTTTATTTTGGACATTTTAAAATATTTTCCGGTTCTGGTGCAAAGTGCTCTGTACAAAATTAAAGTTTATTAGCCTTTGAGACTGAAGTTGCATTGTTATGCCATTATCAGTACATTACATGAAAATGGTCTCAAAAAAGCAATATTATCATTTATCGCAATAATTAATAGGACAATTCAACGGCCAATAAAATTGGTTGTTGTGATCAGCCTATTTATTGCCTTTTTTTTTTTTGATTGAACGCTTATTTACCATCTAACTTATGGCTATTTCTGTTGCTGGCCATTATATGTGCAATTTATAGGTAAGATTGAATCAAATTATTTTAAAATGACATGTATTTATTAAGCTAAACCCTCAAATGTTGTTATTGGTAAAACATTGACGTCAACCGCAACCACAGAGTTAGCTAGCTGGTAGCTAGCGAGCTGTTTATATGTGTACCAAACAAACATTTAAAAAATTGCCTATTATATGGTGCACAGCTTGAATAACTGTCTTATAAACTGAATTATTTGAATGATGTAGGTTTTCCCTGAGAGGAATGTAAAGTTATTTTAAATGTTTTACATTGACATTCACAGTCGAAATTATCAGCTGCAGCTAACACAGCTGCAATAAATTTTTACAATAAAGTGGTAAGCTTATGAAGCAGTAACATCCTGGTTTTAGAAAGTTTTGTCTGTACAGTTACTCAAAACTTCATTGGAATGTCTTACAGGAGTCAACAAACAAGCTAGCTTTATGCTAGCTCCTTAGCAAACTGCACAGAATGAAAACATCACCTGCCTGGGCAAGACAGGAGATTATTGAAGATAGGTGTGGCTGTAGATATGTGTGGAGTCAGAGTTAACTTTAGAAACAAGCTTTGAATGTCATGTTGTCAGAAATTGACAGGGAATGGGTGAATTGAATGGATTAAGAGTTAGCTTCCTCAACCTATTTAACCTTAAGGCTGTCCTGGAGCTATCCTGTTTGGAACAAAGTGTCTGTTGTTAAGAGAAATACAATATTAGTAGAATAGAAATTGTCCCACAGTGGGAAAGTTTCTGTGCAACAGCAGCAAAGTGATGGGGAAAGCAAGCAGAGTCACATAAAGATAGGAATATGCAATTTATGAAAACAGAATAAAAAGCAAAATTCTGTACAGTAAAGGTACCTTTTCACCTTAAAATAGTGTAGTCATTAAAAATGACTACACTATTTTAAGGGAATGTGTTGGGTTAATTTAAAACAATATACAAAATGAGTATTTGAGTATTAAAAAGACAGACTATTTTGAGCAGAAATCAGTATGTGGAAGAAAAATCTTGACCTTTTTGTAACTGATTTTTTGTCCATATCAATGCCAGTTCCTGAGAAGATAACCGTTTAAAGGAGTAGCTCTCTGATCCTTAACGCTGGTGTCACTGTGTGCCCTTTAAATAATGGTGATTGTGCTGGTGCGTGTGAGATTGTAGGAGGAAAGTTGGAGCTGAGGTCAGAGCTCATCACATCCAGATGTGGAATGTGCTGTGAATCCCATGGTCTGTCTGCTGTTTCTGCTCGAGGCGGACGGTCCAAACCCACGTTCCGAGGCCGACCCACAATCCTCCTTGTGGGCCGGTTGGCCTAAAAAATGTAATTGAAAGTATGCAGTTGTTAACACTAATAAGGTAGGCTGATTTAATTACCTTGCTTCTTTTCTAAGGAGCAAGATATTTCTTTTCACATCTGGGTAACAGCCTTCTGCTAAGGGGTTTAGTTGTTATTTTTGTTGCATTATGTTGAATTGTTGCATTAGGTAAATTTTCTATAACCTGTAGGTAAATGTGATAAGCAACTAATGAATCGCACATTAAATTAAAATGAGCTCAATTCTGATTATTAATATTTTTGGAAGGGCAATTTTGTTTACAGACGCTACTTGATCTGTTTTATGTACAATTTCCTTTTTCTTTTTTGTTTTTGGTTTTCATGTTTTATTTTAGATTTAAAATATCTTCCAGTTCCAGTAAGAAGTGACTTTGTACAACATTAAAGTCCATTGGAGGGTGAACTTGCCTCATTATGCCATTGGCAATATATGATGTGAAAATAAACTCAAAATAACAATAATATTGTTTATCGTCATAATTTCTGGGAACACTTCATCGTTTGGCAAAGATTTGTCATCATGACAGTTGGTATAAATAACGTATCCTTCAAGAACTTGTATATTTCACACAGACTTCTTATCCTCTCATCCTCAGTAAATATGTCTTAATAAACCAGGATTTTCATCACAAGCTGTTTATTCATATCAAAAGTAATTCAGCTTTTGGACACATTGATACCAATTTTGTTTATTGCTCGTATAAGATGTCAAAGACAGGATAAACGTCTGTCATCATATTGTTTTGTTTTTCAAACATAATATTGAAATCCTGTTTAGCTGCTCTCTTTCTCACTCAGTGTGACATCACCTCTGGTCGTAACATTGTGAAAAACAGGATAAAGAACAAAATTCTGTACAGTAAGAGTATCATTTCACCATAAAATAGCTCTTGAACAGTTACAATAAATCAACAAATGGGTTAAGATTTTAAAACTTCTGATATTAAATCAGTTCTTTGTGCTCTGAAAAATAAAGTTGGACAAAGCTTTCATTTGTTTTGAACAGACCTTATGGGGGGGAGAAAAAAAAGCTAATATCATGTGATTTGAAACAGTTTGTCACCATGATGTTTGTAAAAACATAAGAGTTGGTGTCCTAATATTGGTCTTTTCAGAATGTAAAACCCACTGTAAAGGTATTTTTAGTACTAAAGAACAGGTCAACAGGTCAAATCTACATCAGAGACTGGCCAGATATCGTATCAATCTGCCTTTCTGTTATACCGTCGTCCAGATATCTCCTCTGTGGATCAGGGCGAAGAGAAGATGGGGTGGGGGTGACATGCTGGGTTTGGGTGGAGTTTTGTGACTTCCTGTTTTTTTTAAGATGAGGAGAGGAGATAATGGCGTCACGGTGTGCAACTCTCTGGAATGGGATTGCTAATTACTAAATGCGCCCGTTCAAACCGACTTCAACAAGTTATAAAAAGAAAAAAAAGTCAGCACACAGATATCTCCAAGCATTAAATCTTGTGTTTACAACCTTAAATATTGTGCGCCTGTTCAGTGCAGTTTCTGTGTGGGCTGCTGCTTTATGGCCCCTTTTTGGCAACAGGCTGCTCTGCATGTGGGCTGCTGCTTTGGTCCCTGTTAAAGAAGAAGCTTTATTTAGGCTTGTCTGTTATCTTACGTTCACATTCTGTTTTTTTTTTCAGACTCGCTCAGGCGTCACCTGACCCACAAATGTACAGCTGTAAATAGACCTTTAACTTGTGTGCATCCTCTCAGAAAGGAGAACATGGTTAGTCATTAGAACATTTTTAGGCCACTGTTTCGAGTCAGTGTAATTTTTTTTCACATTTATGCTGTAAACTTCAGTTCGGTTGAGTTTTATTAACGATTGTGGTAATAAGGGGTGCACAATATATCAGCACTAACATTGGAATCTTCCGATTTTTTAATGTATCGTATCGGTCTGATAAGCAAAACTAAGCCGATATTAATGACTGATCATTTTGATTTTGTTGCTGTTTTTGTATGTGTTTGGTGAGCCGGGTGACCATGTGGTGTTTGTTTGGAAATGTAAGATTGATAGCGATGCATTAGTTTTGAGAGCGATAATATCGGATATTGACCAGTTGTCATATCGGCACATCCCTGATTTATATGTTGTAACGTTGTCATTTAATGCAGATTGGAAGCATTGAAGCATATGTGAACTTTTAATGCCTAGTCAGTCGCAGTATTTTTAAAGCAATTCATCATATTTAAAAATGTTTATTTTTTACATACAAAGGCTCCAGTGGGAACCTTCGTATGCGTTTCTGGTACGTACACAAATCTGACGCACAAACAATGGGAAAGAACGATAAAGCTGCTTCCCTTAGCCCAGTTGGGGTTTATTTTTGCTTCTAAAAATTAATTAATGGAACGCTGGAAAATACTATTATTGTGTTCAAATTATGCTAAAAGGAGTTGGCCCATCACCGAAGCTCTATCTAAAAGCTTTGTTGATCTCATATGACTATTTATTCAATAGCTTAGCAGCAAAAAGGGGTTTTGAATTGAAAATGTTGCTTTGTTTATTGATAGTTTTTGATTAAAATGCCATTATTTACAATTAATCAATTACACACCCTGTAAATAACTCAATAAAAAATGTTAATCGAGTCCCACTGCTAGTTTTAACTGTAGTTAAAATTCAAGTTCATACATAATGTTACAGACACAACAAAAAAAAACAAAAACATTGTAGCATTTAGCTTCACTTTGACATGATTCCCATCCTCAACAAACACATGGCGACAGTGGACTGAAACAACTGTTGACAGGAAGAATTTCTTTTTAACAAAAAAAACAAAACTTAAACTCTACTTTTATGTAATGCCGGTGAGTAGAGATGAGCATTCTCGACTAATTGTTTTTCCAAATTAGGACAAGACAGCGGTGTTATTACACTGCCAGTGAGAGGATTTGTGTTTATTTAGTCAGATGCAAGGAAATTCCCGTCCACAGCTCCTTCAGGCTGAATTTGGAGCGTCTGCCCCACCTTGGCTGCAGGGAGCAGGAGGGCTGATGCTATTGTTGGAACGCTGATGTGAAACTCGAGTCCTTTCTCACAAGCGCATCTTTGAGTTTCTCTGAGCGCCTGCACAGAAATCTGGCTCAAATGCCTCCAAATGTAAAAAAAAAAAAGCAGAAAAGTTCAAACCCGGAGATAATGTAACTTTATAATCCAATTATTTATTTGAATGAAACGCTACATAATAAATACTCTTTATCTGGATTTGTGGAACTCAAATCCAGATTTAGGACTGTGTGTACTTGCTTTTTGGGAGTGTCACTTTTTGAAGCAATTTAATGGTCTGGATGTGTTTGTGGCCTTGTTGTCGCTGTGTAAGCTGTAAAAATCCGCCGCGTTCGCTCGCTGCCGTCCTCGCCGTCTGATTGCGAGGTGGGATTGTTCTCTGTGTGTTTTCTCTGGCGCGCTTCGTGGGTGTTGCCATGTGTTTTAGGACTGAGCGTGAGGTCAGTGGCAGGATGATGATAATTGCATAACAGCCTGCGCAGTCAGTGATGTGACCTTTTTTTTCCTCCTCTTCCCTGCAGCATTTCGATTGGGGGCTGGTGTTTTTGCTGTAGCAGGAACTCTGCCTGTAATCACATTAAAACAGAACAGGGCCTGTAAATAAGATGGCCTGCGTGGCTGATTTATGTTATTTAGCCGGCGACTTGTGTTGGTCTGTAGCCACCATCAAATTAGACTCAAATTCTTGAACATTAGGGGGAAAAAAAGAGGTTTTCTTTGTTTTATTTCTTCTCCGCGCAGACAGCAGTTAGGATTATTGAACTATCTAAAAAAAAAAAAACTGCAAAGAAAACATTTGTTTTCCTGCAATTATACATGTATAAAAATATAGAGTAATATTTACAGAGGAATGAATGGTTATGGTAAAGTGAAGATGAGGTATAAACCCATCGTTTGAGAAATGTACTTAAAATCTGTGCTATAAAAAGTAAGTTTAACGACAGAAGGAAAGTTTTCCAATGCAGATTTTTTCCTTTCGGGCTTTTATAAAGATTTTCAATAGTCAAGCTCATGACATCAATGAGTGAGAAATTTTCCAAAGTGAATGTATCAGATTATGGGCCAGTTAATGTTATGAAGGCATCCTGTGGTTTTGAAAGTTTTTAGAACCATAAAAATGTCTGTCGTACAATAGAACTAGAACAAATCACTATTTCTGTTGATGTAAGCTAAAGTTATGTTTTTCTTTCTGTTTATAAACTTCAAGCTACAGTACTAACACTGGTATCGGCTGATTTTTATCATTTTTAACATATCGACATCGGTCCAATAAATAAATCTGGGCTGATATGAACAACCAATACTTATTTTTATCTTGTTGCTGTCTGTTGTCTTTTTACTTTTCTCCAAATGTGTTGAAACAATGTTGAAATATATACAATATTTGTAAATATCGGTAATTGACTGTAACAGCAATATTGACATTGGATACAGACATGGGCCCAAATTTTCATATCGGTGTATCCCTACTTCAAACCTCATCTAAAAATACTTATAACTGCCTATTTTAATACTTCAAACATCAGATATACATTAATATGCTTTAATACGCTCAATGGAAAGTGTCTTAGCTTTATCACAGGAGCTACTATCTACAATTTTCTTTATTTCCACTATTGAACTTACAGCCGAGCAGTGAACCCGTGAATACTGATCCACTCTAAGTTTTTCTTACATAAATACAGTAATAATGTGACATTTTCACTGCTTACTATACCATTAAGATCTACTACCAGTTAGTTGTTGTCTGGAGAGTGTCATGACCTTAAAACTTTTATCGCCTCGCGCTGCTTTGCATAGTCTTACTGTAGAATCATAAAAAAAGTGAGTAATAGAGGAAGAGACCCAGTGACAGAGATATTGGGCGTCTCGGATAGCGGACGTGTGAGGTTCTTTTCTCACATCACACTCTAGATAAGAAAATTTGCGGTAGTCTCCGTTTTCCTTTCATGTCGGCGGGGATTTTTTAAGTTTCATCCTTGATATAGAAATGTGGTTTTATTCTGGAGGGTGACATTTCGATTTCCTTTAGGCCTCAACAGAAAAGCTCACCTGTTGCAGTAGGTTTTGAAAGGCCGATCATCCTGTTTTCAGAAAGTTACCGCTGCAATGACTTATTTAGAAATTTCTGAAGTCTTCCTCCACAATGAATCATGTTTGGTTGAGACACAGTGACTTGCAAACGCTTCCACACCCATTGAAGGTTATGCAAACTTAGTTATCTGGATCTTATGTGATAGACCAGCAAAAAGTTGCCTGTTACAAAATTATAAAGCAGAACAGAAAGGAGTTACTGTTGTTACATTAAATTTGGGCGTTTTTCTGGGTGTGTCTCTATCAGCTTTACACAACCAGATGCTGACATTTTAGCCAATTTGATTTCTCAAGCTAAGTCTGACTGGATAGTCTGACTTATTCTCTATTGAGTTCTGGCCTGAGCTTTGACTGGACCATTTAAACACATGAGTGTGTGGGGGTGTGTGTGTGTGTGTGTGTGTGTGTGTGTGTGTGTGTGTGTGTGTGTGTGTGTATATATATATATATAT
>CAEFZY010026365.1:0-27470 GCA_903066815.1 Brachyrhaphis roseni
TATGCTATGCAGTTATTATTCTTCACTTGAACCAGTTTTTGTATTAAAATAGAAGAAATTATGTATCATCTAAAATTTCAGTCAATAGAAAAATTAAAGCTGTGGGATCACATAGCGAGGAAAAGTTCGAAATAATTTGAGTTCACCTAATGTGAGCTGCGTTAAAGAGAAATCATCCCAGTCATATTGATTTAATAAACCTTTGGCAGGAACAGTCTGAACATTACTGATAGGTTTCTACTAAACCTGACTCCAAAGGTGTTTCAACAAGGTTTTAGTGTAAACATGTGCAGCTATGGCTTTTTTTACTCTACTTATTTTCCACCCAACATATATATTTTTCTTTTAATAGTAAAGGAAGAAAACATTTGAGAAAAAAGTAACCATGTCATTTTTACATCCCTGAAGCTGGCATTTTAACGGTACTGTGAGCTTTCTTTTTAGACTAACTAAATAAAACACACATGTAAATGAGTTTCATATTCGTATGCATGGCTTAACTTTCGCAATTCTCAACTTCTCAAGAGAAAGCTTCCTTTGTAAACATGTAAGCTACACCGAATATGTACAGTATGCTGTATAAAATATCTGGTGCCACATGTTTTGATAACACCGGGGATTGTGTGGGCGTGTTAATGAGCTGACGAACAGGAAGACATCCTGCTTGCACATGTGCACCTGTTGCATAACCTGGTGGCCGTGCCACCCTGTGTTTTGCTGAGCAGAGCAGACACAGCAGAGCAGCGCTGGCTTATGTAACTCGCTGGGCTCACGCCTGTCTGTATGTTAGCTGAGGACTGAGTGGGGGAGCAGCCGGAGCTCCAGAGAAGCTGAGGAGCGCTCCGTCCACTGTAGAGCTCTGACCCTTACAGCGGTCTCCTATCTTACTGTCCAGCCGTCTCTTCCTCCTCATCCTCTGACTCCTAACTCTAGTTTGTTGTTTTATTTATTGTAAAATAAGCAGCCAGAGTGTCTGCTTATTTTACAGCAGTCTTTGTCAGTCTGACCCGATTTCATCTCAGCTGTACTCCTTTTCTGGATTCCTGGTCAGGGCTCTGCGCGTTAAAATGATTTGTTCAGGGTTTTGTTTTTTAGCAGCTCTTCACCACCCACCTAACAGCTGCTGCCTCAGTTTACATAATGTCTCGCTATATCTTTGCTTACTGGTTTTAATGACTAGAATAAACTGCGTGTTGTCTTCATGAAACTTTTCTGGACTGTTTTAGTGGAACAGCAGAATCTAAAAATTGTTTCCCAATGGTTTTCAGGGAGGCCTGATTTGTTGTGTGATGTCGAATCTGCAGATTCATCTACGAAGAACAGCTGCCCTGCATCACCTTCCAAATCACTTCCTGGTAAAATTTTTTACTGTCAGATAATTTATTTATTTCATTATTTTTTTCACTTCACATATTGGGAAAGTCACAGTTGAGCAGTTTGACTGGCTTATGGGTTGACATTTCCAGCCACAGAAAGGTTACTCGCACAAACACCCCCCAACACTCTCAGACTCACACCAAGGTCTGCACACAAAGAAACTTGATGAGGCAGTGGGGGTGACTCACACTTCTTGGATCCGTGGATCACCTGCGCTGCAGGGGCACACACGTGATCTTATCCACATCCTTCTCCATCCTGTGCGTGGCTTCATCCATTTGCAACGTCTCTGTACATTTCACACCTCATAAAAATAGCAAAATTCATTTCTTAATCACCGTTTAGTGGCAGCCAACTGGAGGGGTTAGTTGTAAGGTCATGGTGAATGAATAGTGGTCTTTTTCTATAATCTAATGTAACGCAAATAGAAGCTGGGTATGTACAAATGCAGTTTATTTTGTTGATGATCAGCTGAATAAAATATAGAGTGGCTACAAGGTCTTGGTAAATTAATCATACGTCTTTAACTTTTTTTTAACATTTTGACCATTTATGACCACAAAACTTCAGTGGTAATTACTAGGATTTTACATAACAGATGAGATGGAAAATGGTTTTCTAGATTACTTACCAGAAACTGATCTAAACCATTTTTTATAGCTCTGGGTGTATCTTCAGAGTTGTTAGCCTGCTGGAAGGGGCTTTTGGCCAAGAGATGCCACCATTATGTTTCACTATGGGGACGATGTGTTCAGGGTTTGCCACACAAAACATTTTTATTCAACATCTCCACTTTGGTCTCATCTTCTTCCACATATTTGTTGTGTATTTTACATCCTGGTTCCCAAATTTCTTCAATGTAGGCCACAAAATAACAGTGGAAAAGACTTGTGACACTGATCATTTACTTAGAGTGTTAATAAAGGGGGTATACAGATGGCATCAGCAGCTAATGCTTACTAATAATTGTTTTCTCAACTGCTTTTAAGCATAAATATGCTTTGCTTTTATAATTTTTGTTACTTAGACTTAGATTTCTGAACAGCATTCGCAAAACCCTGGACTTGTTGAATTGCGACCACCAGTGGGTTTCTGACCCCAGCTTTGGGAAACACCGCATAGCTGGTGACAAAATCATTGTTTTCTTTCAGCCACTGGCTTTTTTTTTTCTTGCCACTCTGACAAAGACCAGGTGTTTCGAGTGCAGAAGTAATAAAGTCGACTCGCCAACAAATTCTCCCGCTTGAACTGTGATTCTCTGCAGCTCCTCCAGAGATACTGTTGGCCACATGGCTGCTTCTGTGGTTAATGACCAGCCTGTCAGTTTAGATGAAGCATGCCATTTTCTTTACTGTCCTCTAACAATCTTTTAGACCTTTACATAATGTATGTATTTCTACTGAGATTGAGTTGCACACAGGGGAACCGTAGTTACTTGTACAATAACTTCTGAAGGTTTTACTGGAGGAACCAACATCCAGCGGTCTCTATAGTACTGCATGTCACATTTTAAAGATTTTTGTATATTTTAATCCATTGCTTTTTCCTTTCACTTCACAATAATGATCTAATTTGTGTGAGACTGTCATATAAAATCCCAGTAAATTTATAATAGGCTGGCTGTTTTTATTAAAAAGAAATGTAAAAATCACAGAGGGCAAAATTATTTAAAGTTCTGCATCATACTTCTAAATTATATTTCAGAGTCTCACTGTTTATGGTAAATGCATTGTTGTTGTAGATGAAGATGACCAAGGGGAGCGTGTGTGTGACACGCTGCGCATGTGCATAATCACGGTGTTGAACCAAGGATTACGCAACGGGGGAGGTGTGGGAGATATTCTCAGGAAACCATCCAAAGAGGTCAGATCATCCTAAAATTATTTTTCTCCTCTTTATGCCCATTTGTGCAGAAATAGTCCAAACATTATTATTTTTTTTTTTGACTGCTTCGGTAAACTGATGTGCTGTCTCCATTTTTTTTACCCCTAACCTTCCAGGAGCCTCTGTTTGCCGCTCGAGTCATTTATGACCTTCTCTTCTTCTTCATCGTCATCATTATCGTGCTTAATCTGATATTTGGTGTGATCATTGACACCTTTGCCGACTTGAGGAGTGAGAAACAGAGGAAGGAGGAGATTCTCAAAACATCCTGTTTCATCTGTGGTAAGCGCTGCCAAATGGAGGCAAAGGCTGCAACGTAGAAAATGGCATATTTTAGAAGAACACTTGTTGATGAGTTATTGTTGATGACGTCACACAGGGTTGGAAAGAGACAAATTTGACAACAAGACGGTATCATTTGAGGAGCACATCAAGTCAGAACACAACATGTGGCACTACCTTTACTTCCTGGTTCTGGTGAGGGTGAAGGATCCGACAGAGTACACCGGCCCAGAGAGCTACGTGGCCCAGATGATTGCAGTGAGTCTGAACACACTTTTAATACCGCTGGATGTTTTAGTCCAATTTGATATACTGTGAAAGTTGCACCTTAGATATGTTAACACATAGATAATACTTATTTAGATGCTGGACACTAGTTATAGTTTTGCAAGGAAGTACAATGCGGTCTTTATTATTCCAGAGGAAAATAACCCGATTTCCATTTTGCTGCTGAGCTTTACCAGCTTTAGAAGCACATGAGAATACAGATTTCTGAGTTTTACAGTCTGAAAGTTGCACCACTTTCCTGAGTCAGACCGTTTGGAGATTCTGCTACAGAACCAACTGATGAGTGTTGGGGAAAACAAGTCTGAGCCCCCAGGCCAATGCCAGCCATCCCAATTTATTCTCCTTCACTCCTACTGCTGGAGGGAGACGGATCTCAGTGCCCAGGTACTCTTCACTGAGGCGAGCTCCTAACCTGCTGGGACATAGTGCAGTTAAATGGTAATTAAACCTGCTCCAGCACTATTATTATCAGTGTAATAAGTAACAGCATTGAGACACAGACAACAAGCTGAACGATGTAGGAGCAGCAAGAAGGGTTTCTCCTAATGGAGTCAGATAAAGCCTAGCTGCATAATGGCACATTTTGTGATTAACATTCGTCTGTGATGGGCATAAGAATAGCGGAGTTATAAGGAACAATTTGCATTACAAACAGGTGACAGACATTGAATTATTATGCACCGGTGGGTCTTTCAACAGGTCTGTTCTCTGATGCCTGGCCAGGGTATTTCTGGGAGGTGAGGTAATGATGAGTCAGGAATTTAAATTAACACTGTCTAACAGGCTGCAAAGCAGGAAAACACACGGGGGAGTAAAATATGGCACTAGTTTTTTTCTTTTTCTGTTTACTGTTTGACTTCATAGAACATTATCTTTGCAATAATATTTTAACTAGGGCAGCACAACATATTGCATAAATACTGTCATCACGCAAGCAATGTGTGGAATAGTCATATCCCAAAGAGTTGTGTGAAGTAACAGTAGATAAATATGTAAAAATGCAAGTTTATAACTCTTGGAATATGATAATTTTATATTTAAAAACTAGATTTCCCAAAATGCTAAAGATCATACTGGTGGAGGCATAAATGAGAAAGAAAGAAAAGTATCCCCACTGATACTGAAGCCTTCTGGGAGTTTTAGTCCTTGTTAGGGAAAAATACAACTCTTAAAAAACCTATATTCTTGTACTTAATTTGTTGAAAAACAGACTAAACAGCCATTTTGTTTGGCCTGGAAATCAGTGTGGATTACTGCATGGAAACATTGCACATTTTATACATCTTTAAAAAGAGTGATGCCATTATGTTACACTATGAGTGACTGATCACTTCTGAAAAACACAAAATGTTGGGCAGGATTCAAGTTACTCCAGTTCTGACCAGCATTGTTACTCTGATTTGTGTCAAAGGTTCATGATGCTGGCCTCCTTCTATACATCCTACCTCTTTAGTGCCTTATTGTTGTGAAATTTTATTATGTGTGCACACCTAATGACAACAAAGAATTCTTTAGTGCGGCCCACATCATTTCCCTCCCTCAAAACTCAATTCAGAGAAAACTAGTTAAGGTTATTTTTTCAACGTTATTTTTAACCTCACTTGTGTTGCTGTGCATTAAAGAGTTGGAATGAGACTTTGAAGTTCTTTTAAACTCACACAAGTAAATATCAGCACATTCCTCTCATTTTAGCCTTCCTCAACTGGTTGCTTGCACATTTGAGCATTTATTTTAAAATCCTTATTTGTTTTTAAAGCCACATCCTACCTCTCTGAGCTGTTCCCGTCTTAAACATCCTCCTTTCCGTCAGGTCAGCTGATCAGCCGCTCCTCAGTGCGTCAAAGACGAAGCGTAGCATTTTCCCACCACTGCAAATTAGAGAGGCCTCATCTTTCTCTCTAGTTCAGTGATTTCTTAAAACTTATTTACTTGGGGTTTTTACTATATTTTGTTTTCTGACATTTTTCTGTTTTTATTGTATGATCCATCTTGTCCCTGTTAATTCATCCTGGTAGCTTTTTAATATGTGTGGCACTTTAGTCCTATATGGTGTTTTTAAAGTGCTTTATTGCTAAAGCCGGATTGGAAACTGGAAAAAATAACTTTCCAGAGTGGAAACCTGATGAGCTAAAACACACACAGAGGAGCACACACTCAGGTTGACTCAGGTTGATTGCATCTGCTTGGCAGCATAAAGTGATGCGGTGCCAAGCCGGAGAGTCGGCTCATGTTACTCAGTGTCTGTTCTGTCGGTGTGTTTTTGGATTTGAATTGGTGAGTCAGTGAGAGTGTGCGGGTGTTTGTGTAAAATTATGACAGCGACTACAGGCCTAGCAGGTACTGCAGCAGCAGCAGCAGTCACAACGCTGTTACATAACCCATCTCAAGTGGCCTGCTAATAGCTCAGCCCTGCAGAGCACGTGCTCTCCTGTCCTTCTCTCTTTCATCCTCCGTCTGTCTTTCTTTCTCTCACATACGCACAGACACATTGTCAGTTCATGGACTCCTCTTATAACATGCGGCATACACTAGAAATGCTAGCTGTTGCAAACGCAGCAAGAAAAGTGATTTAAGGTCTAATTTTTGTAAAGATAAATTAAGGAAGCTAAAAATTGTCTGCTGCTGTCAAAATTTAATTCAATTTTTTATATATATATAAAATTTACTTAGAATTGCTCTACCCAGACACAAAATCACTTGATAACATTGTAGTTTAACAAACTACTGTATCACGAATAGTTTTCACATTATGTCCGTGTAATTGATCAGATTTTTTTAAAGGATTTTCACTTTTGTAAAAGGTAGACGTGACATAGATATATAACTGTCAAAAGCTCTTGGATCAAGAAGATTTATATATAAAAAATAAATTATATGAACCTAAAGCAAACCTGTCGTATACAAATGGATCAGATCTGACATGGAGGTGTCATTTGTGTTTTAAATTATTTTTCTTTTTGTTTTACTGTTGAAAATAGAAAAAATTAACGTAAACATCTGTGAGGTTGTGCCGAAGAGTGTGTAGTGATCAGCGAATGCACAATAAAGCCTTACTGTACAGCACACACTAAATGGATGTACAGTCCAACGATGAGCAGCAAGACATTGGTTTGAAATGTCATATTCTGCACGGTCACAGTCCGACTGGATTTCCTGAATTAGGCAATGACTCCTGAACCAGCGGGAGTGATTTCATGCAAAAAGACTATTCTTGATGTTTAAAATTATAATCCATCAGTAATGGGTCATTTAAATCAAGCATAAGATGGCCCTCGGCTCCAGTGATGTTTTTGAGTTCACAGAGCCATCATTGTCCTTTGGAAATTGTAATAAAAAATAAAACTATTCTTGTTTTTAGTTTCCCTTGATGCCCAAGGCTCCAATTACCCGAAAACATTTTAGGACAAGCTTTTGTAGACTCAATGGATTCATATTATGGAGCCAAAAGTATAAAAACAGGCAAGGAGAAATTTAATTAGTGAAGAATCTGTTGTTCTTTAGAAATCTGGCAGATATACTGTACATGTCTTTATTACAAATGAAAGCTGTAAAAGAAAAATCTTTGAATCAGTGTGAATAGGTGAATGCAACTGGCCAAATTATAAGATGTCTGAGGACATTTATAAAGATTACTATTTACAGCACCAAACAGAAGATTTACTAACTTTTTTTTTTCAAAATACAGTTTTTAAAGAATAATTTTATTTATTTAAAGCTAAAAGGCTATTATCCAAACCTGTCTTGCTCTGTGTGAAAATGTAATAACCCCATTTGTTAAATCACTAATTAACTGTCATTAAACTCGGCTTTGCAGAGCTGAGTTCAGTTTCACCCCCCACATCCAGGCCTGTATGACATGTAGAAACAAGAAGTCACTTGAATACAACAGCATGGTGCGACAATGTGTTTAACAAAGAAACAAAATCATTGACATTTATCCATCTTGTAAGAGTTACAAAGCCCTTTCTAAGGCCCTTGGACTCCAGAGAACCACAGAGAGAGCCAGAATAAATCAACAGAGGGCTTGTTGGTTTGGTGGCCAAAGTTACTCCAAGAGTACAGTTCTTAAATATTTTTTTTCTAAATGGTCACTTCCATTGCTTGTGCATAATTTTTTTTCTGAGACTATTTTGTTGTTCTGTTTGTAGTAATTTTCTTTAGCTCCTCTCAAAGCTTGAGTGGACTCACTGAAACACGATGTATACATGTGGCCGTCACTGTGCCTGTAACGGCCACATGACACGATTTATGTCATTGTGGATTTGTCATTGACATAAATCAGTCAATGACACATTTCTGAGAAAAAAGGGATTCATGACTCAACAAGTAGCTTTTGGGTCAGTATAGCAAAAAGCTGCATCTTCTAAGAATAAAATAGACTCAAGTAAAAAACAAAATCACATATTAAGTCATTTACATTCTAAAATGATTTTGTTTTTCCCCTTTTTTCTTACATTAAACATTCGTTTAATGTAAGAAACGAATTCGTTTAATGTCATGCAATGTGGCGCACTGATTGTAACCTTTTTAAATGAATTGAACTTCAACTCTTTTAATACAGCAGAATAAGAACATAAGTTCTAGGAATCTTCTCTCTGCACTGATTGCTCCTAATGTTTCTAGGGCATTTTTCATGCTAATGACGACAATCTAAAAAGACATCTAACTTTGAATAAATATTTAAATAACTGCACTTTTAATAAGCTTCACATTTAAATCCTGCCACCATAGAATTTGCATGGTTTAGTTAACTTTTTTAAAAAGTTGTTTTTACACTAGTTTTCTCAGTCTTGTCATTAATATTTCTTTCTATTTTGCACTATTTTTATAATTATTTAATAAAATGTTTATTCATATAGCTTTGCATCTAAATCAATAAAAATGATTTTTTTTTTTTATGGAGTTTAGTGGCAATTAAAACCTCCCACTCTTAATTAAAGGTCTGCATACATTGCTGAACTTTTTTCGTGTCTAATCCTGACAACCTTATCTGCTGCCAAAAGTTTCCAGAAACCTGGTGTTATATTTTTCTTGAGAAGTTCTTTCTCTATCTTTGCCTGAGTATATTTTTCCACCATGTGAATCTGACATGATGTTTTTCATTTATTTTAAAGCAGAGTTGATCAGTGGATACAATGTAGATTGCTCATAATTTTACTTTTTAAATGCAGTTCAATGCTCTATATTCTTTACCATAACGACTAATTTCAATAGTCGTTGCCTAAATCCATCCATCTCTGGTAGAGTTGTCCTTTATGCCCAGTCTTGACACAAACACCAGCAGTTAATGCATGTGTTGGTTGTGAAGAATGTGTTTCATAAACTTTCTGTTTCTCATTGTTTTTGTGCATATTTTAGTGAGAATCTGGCATAAATTTCCACATCTGTAAAAAACTGAGATGAAGTTTGTCAGTAGTGATTGTGTGTGAATGCATGAATAAATATTTTAGGGATTTTTTTTTATTCTTTGAGAACTCCACTAGTTATAAAACTTGTTCTGTGTCTGCGATATATATATGTATGTATGTATAAATCTTTCCTCACTTTTTTGTTTTATTATGACTATTCTAATTAGTGCCATTTTTATAAACATCAAAGTAATCTGAACCAACTTTGGAGAGCCTTGTATAATCGGAAACAAATTTCCAGATTTTAAATGTAATTTTTTAAACTAAACTCTGGCTCTCCTTAGCCCTCAGTTGTCACAATAATCACATTAAGTTGCTCAGATTCAGGCTTTAATCAAATTATTCACTGTTTTAGTAGTTGTCCTTAGGTCAAGACTATCATTGCATCTCCATCCTAAGTGAGATAAAGTTGTTAACGAGGAAAACAAAAACAAATGGCCACCACACCCCCACATCTCCATCCACCCTCTACCTAAACTCCCCTCATGTCCTCTCTCGGCGGTTCACACCCTCATCCTTCCATCTCGGCCTGCAGTCTACTCTTACATAAGAGTAGGTGGGAGCATACCTCACTCACTGCTCCCAGTAGACTCATTGTGATGCCAGTCAAATCCGGCCATCAGCGCCTTGTAAACGATTTTTATCAGCCAAACCGATGGGAGAATATTACATAACTGTCAGCTGATGGCATCTGTATCTGTGACACCTATCTCACTTTGCACAAGAGCACGCATGTCGTTAAACACATTCCTGCTCACAGTCCGCCAGGTCCGTTTCCAGCACTGCACACACCCACACAAACAGAGACGCGTTACATAATTCTATAGGTGTATTTTACCCTCGGTTGTCCAGAAGCTTTGCTGCAGCTGGTTAGGTCTGCGCAGCACTTTAGCAGATCTAAAGCACTCTGCATATGAGCTTCCAAACACGCATATCATTCACCTTTATAGCCAAACCATGACCCTTTTGCAAAACAGCACTTCTTCTTATGGGGCCTGTGCTGTAGGTCCTCGCAATGAACTATTTGTTAGAAAAATGGGCCCTACAATGCTGAAACACACACACACACACCCACACACACACACTCTTCTATAAGTTGCACCATGTCCTGCTGTTGATGGACGATGGTGACTCATCCCCACATCGGCAGTGTGTTTGTGGAGTGGGTGAGAATTGAAATGTCAGTTACTGTTCATTTAGTGTGTTACTGCTGTGTGCAGTAACCTGGAGACGGCAGAGCTGCTTTAAATATTCTACACGGAGCCTCTTCCATTCTGATGAGATGATTAATGTTAAACCCTCTCACCACTACTTCTCTATTTACTTTGCTCCTGCAGGATGGCTGTGACCCTGAGACACTCCCTGTGTAAATGCAAATCGGTTGCATCATTGCTCTTATGTTCTGGGTTTTTGTTCACCTTCGTCATGCCAGTGTTTACTTTCTGCAGGAGAAGAACTTGGATTGGTTCCCTCGCATGAGAGCCATGTCTCTGGTGAGCAACGAGGGAGACAATGAGCAGAATGAGATCCGATCCCTGCAGGAGAAACTGGAGAACACCGTTGGTCTGGTGTCGCAGCTCTCGAGCCAGCTGTATGAGCTCAAAGAACAGGTAGAGTGTCACTTCAGATTGATTTTAGAGCCGGACCAAATCATAAGCAAAGAAGGACACTTGTTACAACCCTCAGGCCAGCAGGGGCCCTCGAGTTAAGAGCCCTCGATTTCTCAGCCACATTCTAATTCAACTTATTGAAAAGCCTAAAAACGCAAATAATTTGGTTTAAAAAGTGAAACTCATGTATGCTAAATGGTTTTTACCCGCACAGTGTAATGTTACGCAATATCATTATTATAAGCAACTTTTAGTCCATCTCAAAGGGGCTACAATCATTGGTAAAACTACTGCCTTATAAGCCTTAAAATGTTGTTGCTGAAAAGGCTCTGTATCCATACATTTTGATGTAAAGTTTAGCGGAAGGAAAAAGTGTGGCAAACTTCATTAAAGAAATATTTGTGGTATTGAGTGTAGAGAGGGGCATTTATTGTATCATTTATTATCATCATGATTCTGTTGCTTTCAAACAAATTTTTCAGAGTTGCACATTTAAATTTTTTAGAGATCTAACAAATCTACTACTTAATTATACAATGGAAAGTTCATTTCAAACTTAGTAAAATTTAAATCCTATTTAATTCAATAACTCTTCACTTGTGTCTGAGCAGAGGTTACATTTTATCCAAACTGTAACTGGAAATAAATTGTAATGTAAAACAGATAGTTCCCCATACTTCCCAGTAAGCTCCTGCACATAGAAGTCTGGCTTCAATGTTGTATCATGACCTGGTGAACAGATGAACTAATTCCTCCTGTTTGCTGTTTGATCATTTGCGCAGCAGCTTGTTTTGCTGCGTTCTCCCTGAATGTTAGAATCTTTTGTTGTTGTTTTTTTTTTTTTTTTACCTCGAAACACCGGCAGAGGAAAAGGTCAACGTCATGTCGTCATAAATCTGCTCTGAGCCAAGTAAGGTCGGCGATTCCTATCAGCCTCCGCTGGACGGAGCGCGACAGGTGACGATCATTTCGACTGCAAACAGTCGCCAGCGAGCCTCTGGCTGTTTGGATGACTAGCTGCGATGCTGCAGTGTGACCAATCACTCTCATCACCTGCCTACCCTGCATGTGATCGCAGGCACAGGCCCGTCCTTGTTCCCCCTTCAGCCAGATGTGCAAAAACAGCTCCTGCTGTGGGAGGATCACACTCCAATAAGCAAAACAACAACCTCCGCTGACCTCGGCGGCCTGTAGAGCTGGCAGCAGCTTCCTGCTGCCCGCAAGCCCCTCATGTAACAATAAAGTTTCTGTGCTGCCGGAGCCCCTTTGGGCAACGACACAAACACTTTATCTTTAAATCTCTTCTGAGGCCAGTGCAGATAGTCTAATTTAAATCTAGCTGTCATGCACTCCTGACTGCTGTGCTTCCAACATATATGTCCTTCGCTGAGCACCAGGGACGAATCTATCCGTGTGAAAACAAGTGAGACTTTACTGTCAAATTTCTAAATTAACCTTAAAGGAAATTAGGACTTATAGTAGCAATCGTGATTTATTTATGCTAACACTTTTCTATCTTATTTTACACTACTTATGAGAATATTCCATATTTGCCAATTCAGACATTTAGATACACTGACTGTCATATTAATTTTGGCTTTTCATTGAATTTGAAGTATTGTTTTCCATAGTGGGATGATCATGTAACATACATGATAATCTGTGTTTGTTTGGGTTTTTTTTTTTTTCAAACAAAAACTGGATTAAAACAAGGTTCAGGTATATTTGGTCACTCTTCTATACACAGTTTGTCATATTAACCTACTGTTACCATTTCAACCAATTGCAATTGGTTGAAATGGTAACACCACAATCTGAACAATTGTGGTGTTGGAAAACCGAAGTGTGTCCAAATTCCAATGACCTGACCCAAACTGTAATCCTGAAATGAGAAGATAGCTGTGCTATTTCTTGTGATTCCAAGACATTAAACTACAATCATAAAGCATTCTTTTGATGCCACAATTTATTACTTGACTTTCTGGCATGCATTCATACTCTGCATGCCAGCTGTATACTAGCATGTGGCCAGTTAGATGGAGTTGTAAAGGAGTATTCAGTTTAGTGACACAGATGTTAAATCTCACAGATAGTAGTGTGGATGTCAGGATGATATTAATTGCAACCAATATTATCATTGCAATATCTAACAGTCATATAATCATTTCACGCCTTTCTAGTCAGGATGTTACAAATTAATTTAGGAAGCCCAAAGGCTCAACGCTGCCATAAACTAGAATATTCTGGAACACCAGCAGCAGCTTCCACAGTGAAGCAAATTTAACATCAACACAGACTGAGAGGTTACTGACTATGAAAGTAGCTCCTTCTCCAAGAATGACTGAAACTCTCATCTTCCTACATTGACAAGTTTACTGCCTTCTGGAGAAAAAGTTTATGGTCAGACAGGACAAATATTCAACTGCTTTGCCTTGAATGTTTGGAGAAGTCAATGTGAGGCTTTTAATCCTGAGAGCTCCCTGGTAGTGGCAGTATCATGCTGAGGGCTTCTTTTGCTGTCAGTAGCTCTGATGCTAGTTAGTCTATAGACATTGAGAAGTACCATTTTGAAATGTTTTCATTTTGGCATTTAAAGTTAAAATCACCTTGGGTGAAACTGTGAAGTAGGCTGGTCTTTACTTTGAATCCAGAGCAGTGTGTACTTTCCATGAACTCCAGCAAGAGGTGGGGCGGGGGGATAAGCATGCAGAATAACGCCCCGGCTTGTTTCACTACAACATGCTAACGGAGTGCAATTAAAGATCTTATATTTATAATTTTGGTTTTGTGTAGATTTGAAACTCAGTCTTGTTCAGCCAGTTTTTGGTTTTTCAAATTTCATTGATGTTGTTTGTTCCACCCTGAAAATCCAAAAACAAAAAACGGTTTATGACATTCTTCCTGACGATCAGTGAACACGAGTTGCTCTTTAACTTTCTGATCGTAGTGCCGATAAATGAACAAACATCCCTCTGGAAGGTGCTAACTACACGTGAGCCAATGGGATTATTTTGTTTTGCACATTCAAGTGGGCACTAGAACAACTACAGAGCAAATACAGGTTTGCATGTAATGTGTTTGCTCCGTGCAGAATTAAAAGCCACTCCAGCTTAATTGTGTTATCTGTCTGCTCCACAGATGACGGAGCAGCGGAAGAACAAGCAAAGGCTTGGATTCCTGGGTCCTTCACAGCACAACCACCATCACATCCCGACACACTGAGGAGGGGAGAACCGCTCAACAGATGCCTGTAAAATCAGATGGAGCTTCACCGACGTTAGCCTTAATAACAACCTGCACCTTTAGATGTGTTCATGCAACCATCAGAGTCGAACTGCAAGCAGGCAGCAGGAAGGTTTTGGCTTGAAGCCTTGGCTATGACACAAACTCTGCCTTTTTAGATACTTTTTATGCCTTTTGTGCCCAGTCAGCTGTAAGACAGAGTCCAGATCTACCACTATGGTGTTCGTATGCCATGTAAGAGGTCTAAGGAAACTTTAGAATGAGGTGAAAGTGTCGGTGAGTGAATCATTGGTGCATCAATCTGCACCAATATCTTCCTTTCTCAGATTTTGGTGAGAGGAAGGCGCACACTCTGTTAAAGTATTCTCCTCTTTACCCTTTAGGTTCCTTATTTATGGGAACATTTTCCATTTATAACTGGAGTATTATTTTTATGTTCTGAGAAGAAGTCATGCTGCCTTACTGTTTTTTTTTTTTTTTTTAATAAACAGCACACTGCAACGTCTGTAAGTGCACTTTTTTTAAGAAAGGGAAAATGTTATACTGGATGTATTGGTTTGCTCGGGATGTCACATTTGATCGTTATGTTTGGTGTTGCGTTCAGATATGCATTCACTGTACCTCTTTAGTTGCCTTTTACAGATTTCTATGCTTTGTAAATGTGAATAAAAATACTGATAACCTGTGGAAAACATACTTGAATTTTCCTGAAAATCTTATTTCTGGTAAAAGACGTAGTGAAGGAGGATGAAAGCCTCACTTTTCTTTGTTACATTTCTGTCTCTATAAATATTTAATCTTTTACCAAAATCTTTGCATAATTTATCCGTATCATTCATTTCTGTTCTTTTGTTGTAAAATCGTTCCCACTATTGCAGCTGATTTCTAAATCAGAACTTGTTTTAATCTCGCACAAACTAACAGCACAACTGCATAAGTTTAATTGCGACTGTCCTGTGACACTTTCTGCTCGGTGTACAGAAAATCTATTTTATCTCCTCAGATGGTCTAATAAATTTGTAACAACAGTTATGTGTAGATGCCTCAATCTTTTCTCATTTATGTTGTAGGTTTGGCTTTTTTTCCCCAGATCATCTCAGAGTTCATTTTGCCTCATTTGCATGCAAATGAGGCAAAATGACAGATGAAATTAACAGATGAAATAAATTTCCTCATTTGCACAAATAGTGCATTTCAGCTCGTGCAGTATGTGTACTCCTCTAGTAATAAAATTATACATGCTGCTTTTGTTCAGTTCTTGTGTTGTAATTGCAGTTTTGCCTCTTGTCACATCACTCTTTACAAATTTAAACGTATTACATGACAAATACACATGTATTTAACACCTGGTTAAAACAAAACATTTTATTACAGCACCATCCTCCTGACTGGATTTTTTAAAATTAAATCATTTAAGAAAATCTAGAGTAAAAAACCTTATAAAATAAATTCATTCATCAAAATTACCTCAGGCACAGATATTGGTGCTCTTTTCCAAGCTGACTGTGCTGGGATATTTAATAATCTATGACTTTCTCTCTTCCTTGACACAAAAGGTCAGCTCAATAATTTAGAACATCAAAACTAAGTTTACTTCTGGGATTCTGTTCAAAAAGTAAAGCTAAAACAGATGCACAACATAACTTTCTGTTTTATGTAACAGTTATCTTTGGTGTTTCTCATACATCCTACTAAAACAAAGCAAAATCATACCTATTAGCATAATGTTTAATTCCTTTTATTTATCATGGTGCTATCGAGTTTTCGAACCTTCCTATGACTGAATGAATAAGTTGGAATTAAACTGTCAAAAAATAATAACAGGCCTCTGAGAATCCAAATAAAAACCAGTAGAAGGTTGGAAGAAAACATGATCAGATATTTCTGAGTTCTTGGTAAAAAACATTTTTAAAAAAGTGAAAAATGACTCAAAGCCTTAGTTATGTAATGTAAAAAAAAAAGTATTTAAACTGCTGTGCACATTCAAAAGTTTGTTTATGAAATATATCAGGTTGGAGCTCAGCAAAAAGAACTGAATTGCTTTGCAAGTGCCTAAACAGGAGTTCTGGAGAGCCATGGTCCACAGCGGAAATTCAGCTCACAAGTGGATATCTCATAACTGGAGCTGGCTGATCATCTGTATGCCTGCACTTCTGTTCCCTGTTTGAAGTGATAAACGAATCATAGGGAGCAAACTAGTGTTTCATCCCGTCCCGTCATTTACCCTCCACTGAGAGGACCATCCGTCTTTGGCTCCGGGTTTGTTGTTTACGCTGGCAGGCCTGCGTTCACTCCTGCTGCCGGTGACAGCCATTAAAATTAGTTCACGCAGTGCCATAATGGTGAGCAGCTGTCACTGTGTAGACATGAGGGGTAAAGTGCAGCATTACTGGAATGTGTTGCAGTTAGGGAGGGAGAGAGCGGGTAATATCAGGACCATCATTACTGTCTGGCAGAAGGATCATATTTGCCGTATTGAGATACTACTGTCAATCTGAGAGGCTTCCCAAATTACCCGGCTCAATTTTAGTGGATTTATTCATTTATTTTAAACATTTTTATGTTCTCAGTGTGGACCGGCTTTATGAAGCAAATCTCAAGATTGTTTTTGAACATCTTTCTAGTCAAACCGCAGTGAGAAGTCACATGCTTGGCCTTTGTGTATTCAGTGGAGAGAGAGGGAAAACAGGGTGAACAAACACAAGATAACACAAACACCTCAGTGGCTGCAGGCAGTTTGACTGAGTCAGGCCTTTCACCAGTAACACTCAGGCCTTCTGCACCATTCTGCAAGAACATTTATTTTCTGTAAAGATTTAAAATCATAAGCACAAATTCATCAAGATGTTTTTCTTTGGCAGCCTTCATGTCTGTTTTGGTCAGCAGTAGTTTTGGTCTGGATACCTTTTTTTTTTTTGCCAGAAAAACACAAGGCTTTAGACGTTTTAGGATCTCCTGGATGAGTCATTGATGCCGTTTGGAAATAATATTGGTAGGGTCAATATATAACCAGCCACTCCTGAGAAAGTTCATCACTCTTCTATGTTTTCTCCATTTGTGGATTGTGGCTCTCACTGTGGCTTACTGATGCCCCAATCCATAGAAATGACTTCATAGATATTTTCAGACTAATGTCTAAATGTCATTGACTTTTTTTCCTCTCTCTTTTTAAAACTTTTTCGAGATCAGGGCATGATCTAAAATTTTTTAACCTACTTAATGACATCAGCCAGGTGCAATTCAAGGGATTTCTTGATTCTGATACTGAAATTTGAAATTCAAATCCAGATATCTAAAATGTGTTCAAGGGTCACAATGAAGCAAGAACAAAGTGCATCTGGGGGTCAAATGAGGAAAATACTTTTTAACAGTATTGCAAATATTTTCCTCTTCATCGTGTTATTGTTCTTTTTCTTCTTAGAACTCACCACACCTAAAACTCATACTCACACAGAAGTATGGCTGACAAGTCGCTCCTCAGCTGTCAGGTTTATAAATAAACTTGCCCCCATGATGACTGGCATGTGACTTCCAGCGTCTGGCTGTAAACTTTGAGCCTTTATGGTCACATGACGCATCGACATCAGAGTACAAAACAAGCATGTGAAACAAAGTGCTGCAAAACAGTTCGCCCTCAGTCAGGCTCTTTGTTATGGGGCAGCCTGAGCTCACACTGTAAAAATGCATAATTATCCTTGCTGTGAATAGCTTGAAATCATGTTTGTTTCATCATTAGATATGCATTTAATTCTCCTGAACATATAAAATGAGTTGGTCTCATTTTACATATTTATTATATGTGTTATGGTAATTTAACGCATTCCTACAAAGCCAAATGTTGTATTTAAGTTTATTTTTATTTTTTTTATTAGAACAACCCTGTTTGTTTGTCCTTATTCTGTAAACTCTAACAACATTCCCTCCTGTGTTTAGAAATACTGAACTTTCAACCACTGTTTAAACTGATGTAACTAAAAATGTCCCATTTAGTCCAAAAGTTCAGTTTTGGTTTCATCTGACCTGCGTCCCCTACATAGCTTAATTGCACAATTTAAAATTGACCTAGAACAATGATTTTCTTCTTGTCACTCTTGTATTAAGGCAAGATTTGTGGAGCCCACAACAAATGATTGTCCTGCCGACAGATTCTCCCATTTAGAAAGTTATTTTCTATTTTCCCTTGAAAAACATGAAACATCCCACGGGTTTCAGTGCTGC
Organism: Brachyrhaphis roseni; assembly: GCA_903066815.1. Lineage (NCBI taxonomy): Eukaryota > Metazoa > Chordata > Actinopteri > Cyprinodontiformes > Poeciliidae > Brachyrhaphis > Brachyrhaphis roseni. The sequence continues at coordinate 18,311 of CAEFZY010026365.1, forward strand.
ATGCTTCATCAGATTAGCTATAAAAGCAGCATGAAGTTTACCATTCAAAGCTCTGCATGTATGGACTCTGCTGTTTCTGAGAGATATAATACATTTCAGCTAATATACTTTCTTTTGACTTCGCCCCACGTAAATGAACATAGATGAATTAAAAGAAAGGAAACTTATGAAGTTACGTCACTCCAGCTGCCTGTCTGAGTCCCCCTTCACTCCCCCCAGCGTGCGCCGCCCCCCTCCTCTGTGACTGCAGCAGTTTGCCTCCTACAGGCGGACTGAGTCATGCTGGCCACTGGCTTGGCATCCACCTTCGCAAGTTAGAGAGCTCTGTTTGGCTCTGCTTCCAGTCTCCTAAAGGGTTGTCTGCCCAGATTGTGTTGCTGGAGTCATGATACGCTTTTATTACCACAAACCGTGTAAAAGTGAGGGAAGTACATGCAGTGCTTCCCAAAATGAATTTGCCCTCTTTTTTGTTTTTGATTTGTTTTGAAATCATCAAACTTTTTCTTTTTTTAAAATTACACAACGACAACCTAAATGAATAGAAAGGACTGTTCTCAAATGATGCTTTTATTATCAGTGGAAAAACGCCAAACATAGAGCCAAACTAACCTGGTTCTATGTGAAAACGGAAATAACCCCTGTGTTAAATCATTATTTAACGGGATCCATATGTGAGTACCAAAGTTAAAACCACTTCTGACTAATAACATCGCAAAGGCTTGTCTCACATTTGTCAAACAAACCCCATCTTGATTATCTACAAAACTTGTTCAAAAATGTTCATTGGACTGACAGGACAAAAGGGGAACATTTTGGAAGGCGTGCTCAGCAACTCAGAAAAAAAAACAACAACAACATACCTACGATCAAACATGTTTTATTCTGAAACTGGATTATTTGTTTTAATTGATGGGACCATAAATTCTGCTCTCCAGCAGACGATCCTGAAGGAGAATATTCAACCATCAATTCATGACCTTAAGCTCTAGAACATCTAGATTATAGACGATGACAAGAGTACAAAGCAAACCAGCAAGTCCACCACTGAACTACTCACAAAAATGAATAAAATGAATGTTTTGGACTGGTAAAGTCAAAGTCTAAACTTAGTTCAACTGAGATGCTGTGATAAGGCTTTAAACAGGGTAAAATTTCTTCACTCATTACCAGTTATTGCAAACATTGATGGCAGTCACTGCCATCAAGTGGATTCTGTTTAGCTATTAGGTCTAGAATACTTTTCACACAGGGCCAGGTTGGTTTGGGTAGCTTTTTCCTATAATAATCAAATTATCATTTTAAAATAGTTTCTATATTTTCTATTTAATCAGAAAATCTCAGTATGATTAGGCTAAAGGTTGATGATCTGAAACTTTTTGGTGTGCTAAAAAGGCAACAACAGATACTTTTTCATTGCCCTGTACTTGTTTACCACTGAAGGCTTCAACGTAGAAGGAGTCAGGAATCATGAGCCCATGCTTTGTTAATACCATGACCACAACCATTTTATTCTGTGAAAACTGTTCCTTAAAGCATAATGCAAAAACTTTATGTAACTCTGCAAATCCTAAACGGAGAACACAACTCATGGTGTCACCTGTGTTAGTTATGCAAATAAAAACTTGAGCGCAGATCAAAGGGACACTGAAGCAACCAGTCCTGATCAGTAAACCCCATTTACAGAGAAATCAAAGAAATCCTGCACAATGCCGGTGCTTTGAGCTGCAAAACAAATACTGATTGCAGTGATGTGTCTGGGATTGCAGTTTGTGAACACAACAGCAAATGTTGTGTACACATTTGCTGTTATTTCGAAACAAAGCAAAACGTATGTAAAAGATTTTAGAAAAAAAAAAGTTTTCTTTTTGGTTGCATAAAATCTTCATTTGGCAACACTTGGAAACTACCAGCACAAAGTTGTGTGCAAAAAGCTATAATTATAAAATCACCACAATATTTGCAACTACAGAAGGATGACAAATTAAAGGAAGATATTACATTGAGAGAGTCTCATGATGGCTCAGAACAAAACTGATGCTGATGTAATGATCTGACAAAAAGAGACACATCTTCTAGGATGAAAGCCTCCCCCCCATTTAGGAATAAAAGAGGGAACGAATTGATCAGGTGAACATGATGAGTCATATTTATAAAGGTTTTTTTTTTTTTTAACTTAAACATGCAGTTTAAATAAATGATCTCAATTATTGAGTTAAGAAAGGATTAAATAAAATAATATGCTTTGTGGAAACTTAGATCTTTCCTGCAGAGACTTTTTCCAGTCAGGAATCAAAAAGGAGAACCCAGCCCTACTAAGGAGGAAGTTTTCTCTAAAGACCACCCTGACCTTTTGGGCTGATACTTTCTGATTGGTCGAATATTCCATGTGTGTTAATTTGGCCTTTCTGTTTGTCATCTCATCTTATTTTCCATCACATCTTCTGTTAAGGTCCGGTTGCACTGGGGGAGTACTGATTGCAAACAACAGTGAAACTCAGTGAATCATGCAGCTTCAATCAGCTGAGGTCACATTGCACACCCGGTTTCCTGGAAATACGAAGGAAACAGCTCGATGTTGACGGATTTTGTAGCAGCACTGTACGGTGGTTGTATAAAACCTCCTGGTTTTGTTACTTTTAAGATGCCAAACAGAAGCAGCTGCAACACTTCAACAGCACACTGTTGAAGAGGAGTAGCACATGTCAGCAGACTTGTTTATTTCTTATCTACCCTGTAGAGGGAAAAGTTGAAAGTTCCTGAACGTTGTTAAAAAGTATCTCAAACAGTATGTTTTTTCTGTAATTTGTCACCTGTCTGTAATTGACAGGAAGAGAAAACAGATAAAGGCACACACCCAAAAGTCCTTTAACGCTACGTCACAAAGGAGAAAAATATGTCCTCCACAGGACTCTGACTGAGCGCCCAACATGTTAAACTTTTTGCCACTGCTGGGTGGAGGGAGATCTGATCTGTGTCCCTGCGAAGAAGACCTGGTAGCGATCCTTCCACATGATGAAGGCTCCAGCGGCACAGACCAGAGCCTGGGCAAGGTTCAGCAGGATCTGGAGCAGGAAGTAAAAGATGAGCGTGCCAGTTATCATCTCACAGTCGCTGGCCCCCTTGTAGTCAAAGGTGCGGGCTATCGGGTCGCTCTGATCCAGCACACACACACAGTCGCCTCCTTCCTGCTGGCAGCTGAAGCTGCTGGCCTGAGAGTGGTGATGTCCAGCAAACGCCACAACCAGCAATGAGATGACCAGGCCAGTGGTGCACAGGATAAAGTACAGGAGCTGGAGGGGGGGGATAGAAATACTGTCAGAAAAAAGTGTCACCCGAAGAAGTGGCTGTGGTCGTACGAATAGTTTGGGACTGAAATTTTTGATAATATAAACTTTGCAGCCAATTGTGAAGCAGCTTGTGAAACAGGTCCTCCATTAATTGAACATTAGTGACCGGGTTTGATCAGGATTTTATTGAATCATTTCTGTCTTTTCCTGTAGTTTGATAGTTTGGTCGTTTTTCTCTGAAAGAAAGAAATTCCTTAAATCACAAAGTTAAATGGTTTTCAAAGCGAGAACCTCTTCTGTATCCAGCATCTATTTAATGGGTAAATGTCATATTTTAAAGTCTGAAAACCTAAGAAATAAAACCTTGTATGTTGCTGCTGTCACAGACTAAAACAGGAAAACACTACCATATATGGATAATGTCTTAGCGCCAATTACAGCACTGTGTATTTCTCACTATAATCGCAGAAGATCACAGATGACCATTTAATGGGAATGTGTCTAATGAGGATGTGTTCGCTTATTGGTGGCAGAAAGAAAAAAAAACATAGCCCAGCAAGCCCATACTGTTACAAACATCATTTATGCAGGAAAGGTGGGTGAACTCTGTAGAAGCAAACAGGGAGGGCTTGTTTCTTTTAACCTAGCAGTGTATTGGAAACCCTTTAACCAGAGGATTATAAAACACATTCAATCTTAGATTTAAGGAACACACCAAACCTGAGGGATGAAGGTACAACAGAGTTTATGCCTCCACTAGGACATATTATTCAGGCAGGCATTGAACAGCCAAGCCATTGAGATGACAAAGTTAATCAAGCAAGAAAACAGTTCCTACTTTATACAACATCTGTCCTGTATTAGTACAATCCATCTGCAGATTTCCAGGATGACATTAAAGAAGCATAAACATTCTCTCTAAATCAATTGTCCTTAATATTTAGCCACAGTAATTAATTCCAGCTGTTTGTTTCTCTGTGTCTGGGCCAATAAAGGGAGACAGAGTTTAACGGCAGCTGTAGTATGACACTATATCACTATTTCAACTCGTTTCCATTCACCACATCTGTAGAATCAGTTGGAAATAGCTTTTTAGGGATAGGCTATATGTATGTTCAAGTGGGAAAACCGCCTGTGGATGGCTTTGAGTGACATGACAGCCGACATCCTGGAAATAACATTTTAAAAGGTGTAGTGCTGTTAAACTCTCATGAGTAAAACAGACTGATTATGTGGAGGACATTCAAACATAAAACACAACTGCATTGTTCGCTATGATAAAGTAAAATGACACAACTACCAGGAGAAACATCCTGATGCATGTCTGTGAAACACGCCGGTCAGAACTGAAGCAGAAATGACAACTATCTGAAAGCAGCCAGACAGAGTATTGTTTTATTACAGTTTTTTTTGACATCTTATCTTTAATATTTTATCCTCTGGGTAAATTAAACATTCACTTTATGCAGTTAAGTACAAGTTGGTGGCTTTGTTGCTACTGCATCGATTTTGACTTTCCAGAGGGAATACCATCAAGATTGATGGAAACTTTCAATAGCACTGTCAACTATTGTCTTGTTCAAAACTGTTACACTTTTTAGAGCAATTTTCTCTCCCTTCTTTTTTTCTTTTTACAACTACATAATTATGTATATTAGTCAAGTATAATGACTGCTGGGTTCATTTTGCAAAATGGCTCTTTTGCAGAGTATCATTCTCCTCATGCCAAAGATAATTTTCTAGTCTTCAAGTTAAGCATAGTACAACAAACAAGCTTTGTTCTGCTGTGAATGAATGAAACTGCAGTAGATTTTATAAATGGTGACGTCCTAATTATAATTCATCAATTTTAACAGCTGTATTTGTTTCAAATACTATAAACATCTTTTTGGCTGACATGTTTTCACGTGATATTCAGGGTAGCTTGTTATTGACATGTACATTGTGTTTAGTTTAGCGGTTTTTTTTAATGTTTGATTGTTTCAGGATAGAAATAAAGCAACCTGAACCTGAACCAGCGTGTTTTTATATGGTGCGCATATAATCTGCCTTTTGCTCAACCTTGTTGTCTCATGATCACCGCAGAGTGCCAAAACCGTGGCTTAGAAAGAGATTCTGGCTCAGCGCCTGCTGAAAAATTCAGTTCAAAGAGATTACCCACAATACTGCAGGGCGAGGTCTGACCCTCAGCCCAGCTTTTAGCACAGAGGAGACACGACACAATGTCAGGCACCGTTAATGGATGTCCTGTGTCGGTAGTCTGACCTGCAGAGATTGTCTAAAAATACATCTGTAAAATGTGACAGAGGCTTTGCCCGATCTCAATAACACTAAACCTTTCGTCTTAATCCATCACTTATATAACAGGAGCCCTCATTCCCCAACACGTTTCATCCTCTGTTGGGGAATTATGCAAGTGATGAGTAAAGATTTGTTTGTAAAGGTGTTAATGTTAATTTTCCAGTTGCACATACAGATTTGAGTGGACAAGCTGCATGAATATGAAGGAAGCATACTAACTCGACTGACACTGTGTGACTAAGTCTTCACATCCCTTAAACTTTATCCAGTTTATTAAACAGATAGACAGGAAGCAACATACGACTGTAAAGTGGAGGAAAATTAAATAAGGGATGAATTTCTAACATTTCTAAAAGAAAATGCCATGCCTTGAAAATGTGAAAAGTGTGGTGTGCCTGTTCACTCACTTTCTGTGTAAAGTGAGAATAAAAGGAGGCCATATATGCTCATTAATCTTAGTATAAATCCAGATGTTCTCTGAAAACCCCAGAGGTTTTCTAAAGAACATTAGAAAACAAACTGCATCAGAAAGAAAATAGCAGACAAGTTATAGATCAAACTGTGGAAGAAGAAAGCACATTTTTTAAAGCACCAAGGAGTCTAATTTGCAGTTTGCCATGCAGTCAACACAGAAAACACGTGGAAGAGGTCAGGTGACACTAGAATTCAGCTTTTATGACCTGCATGTGAAATCCTATGTGTGGAAAACTAGCACTACCATCACACATACATGATACTCTACCAACCTACCAAAGGCCATTAACACTACTAAACATGGTGGAGACACTATCATGCTGTGTAGATGCTTTTCTTCTCCTTGGACAGGTAAGCTGATCTCATCAGGTTCTCACTTGTCAAATGTATTTAAATACAGAGATTATTTCTCCCAGCTTTTCAATGATGCGTTTCTTAATGTTTTTCTATCACACTAAGTCCTGTTAGTGTCTTGTAGGCTTTGTTTGCAATCTGAAAAAATGTGAAAGGAAGGTATGAATGCTTTTTGTGTGAATACAGTGCATACATTAAATGCATGTAAATGGTGCATCAACAAGCTCTGTGTGTAACTTCATCATATGAACATGAACTGAAACAACAAAACAGGGAGCGTGCACAATGAATCCTTTGTTGAGTCGACTCATTTCTGCATGTTTGACCTCTGCCAAGAACAACTGAAGTTGAAGAAGCTATAAATTTTTAAGCAAGAATAAAGATGATGAAGCTGCCGGAGTAAACAGCATCAATAAATCACAGCACATTTGTTTCAAAGGCCGGAGAAAGCTGCTCTGGTATTCACATCATTACCAGTGGAGTGTTTTGTTGAGGGTACAACATTGATTCTGAACAATAAATAGCGACAAGAGACACATTCATGTCCTGCAGAAGTATTTTGTTTGTCTGTATCCTGGCGGGTAGATCTCTCATTGCGGGACCTTTCTGCATGCCACTCTTTGCTTTACAACATGTATAAAGAATGCAAATTAGGTTTAATCCTCATGCTTTTAGTGATCAAGACCAAATTTGTACATTTATGCTGAAGAGCTTTGAATCATCTTTACATCCTTACAGTATTTACATATTTCAGCACGTTGTACACCAGGGACACCGACAGACAGAAAAATTAAAGCAATCCCACTTCTTTGGAAAAACAACAGTGGACTGATTTTAATTGCTTAGAAATTCCAGCTGCATGCATTGCGCGGCTAATTGAACTGTACAATCAAGTCGAATTAACGAAAGTGCTCCTCCACTCATAGGGATTCATGTGGAGCACTTTTATACAGGAATGCAGTTACAATCTTTTCGCTCTAACAGCCTGTGTGAGCGGGTAAAAAAAAACGTTTTCTGCACAGATCAGCCGCCTGAGATAACAAGAAAAACACCTGATCAGACCTTTTTCTTTTTCTGAAACTGACATCCACCAGAGCTGCTTCTTTTTTTTGTGTGCAAATTTTACAGCATTTCTGATAGGTGGACTGAAAACTCACCTTAACAATAAACTGTGTAGATGATCTCTCGTCTGGCTGGTAGGTGATACAGTAGAGGAAGAACCCAACAATAGAAACCAAACAAAGCTGAAACAATAAGGACATTATTTAAAATCTATTAATCAGATTCAGAAAACGTCAAGAAAATACTTGCTTTGGGGCAATAAATGGGTGTGGTTAACCATTTCAACAATGTTACAGTCTTTAATATGTGACTCTACTTGCCATTATATGTTGCATTGTAGGCACAGAAAAGAAAAACAAAAATTCTGTCTTATTTGTCTCTAAATATTGTATGATTCAGCAGTAACCTGCTCTCTGATTTCATTACTTTGCTTTTCTCCTTTCCTCTCTCTGAGACACACACACGCGCACGCACACATACAGACTCACACTCTATCTCCTAAGCGCAATTGGAGTCTTGTGACCAACGTGCAGCATCTTATTTGAATGTTTTTCCCAGGTTCTTAAGCACCCAGGATACTCTGGAAAGTTCTTGATGACCTCAATGTTTTTCACTCGGCTGAATCTCGTGAGGATCTAACTCGGGATGTCGGTATCGAGGGATGTTTTCCAGAGCCGATGGCATCTGTGATAGGCTGAATTACAGGACCAAACGGGAAAAACATGTTTGTGTGACCTGAGGCCTTATGTAAACTGTATCTATTAAAAAACTTTGAACTTCTTCACATTTTGTCACAGTACATCTGCAGACTTTAATGTGTTTCATGGGATCTTATATAATAAATCCAAACAAAGCAACACCATAACATAAAAAAAAAATAAAAAATCCTGCTGCAGAACACACCAGCAGTAAGGGTGAAATGCAAAAAGAAAAACTTGAAAGATTTTTGGCTTGAGTTTGGGTTACTTTCCAAGACAAGTCTCCCAGCTGAAGAGGGAGAAACTTTGAATATAAATTTTGTCTAATTTATTTACAAGTGGATTTAAGCTTGGACATTGGCCACTGACTGGCCATTGTAACACGTCTATATCTAGATCATTGCATTGTAGCTCTAGCTGTATGCTTATGGCTGTTCTACTGGAATTGTGAACCTTTACCTCAGTCTCAAGTCTTTTACATTATCCTTCCACAAATGATATCCATATCTTCGCATCAACTTTGAGAAGCTTCCCAGTCTGTACTGAAGAAAGCCCTCTCAGATTCTTTCACTTGAGTTGTTTCTATCTGCAGGTCCTTCAGAGTCGTCTTTGACCTCCTGGTTGCTTCTCTGATTAATTTACTCATGATGGACGGAGCTGAGCTATATTCAAAGTTTGAGATGTTGTCTTACAACCTAACTCTGCTTCAAGTTTCTCCACAGCTTCATCCTTGATGCTGTTTGTTCACTGATGTCCTTTGACAAAGCACTTAGGTAGCTTTTCAAGGCCTTTGGTTGCAGTGGATTTAGTGGTATCTGAGTGAAGATGAACATAAAGTTTTAGAAAACTGTATGTTGTTTTCCTTTCATGTCCCTCTTGTGCTATTCACACACACAAAAAAATGCAGATTTTAACGCTCTTAACTCTAAAAATGTGCCCTGCGACAGACTGGCGACCTGTCCAGGGTGGACCCCGCCTCTCGCC
>CAEFZY010026366.1:0-17564 GCA_903066815.1 Brachyrhaphis roseni
TGTCTACTGGCACAAACGCAAACTATTAACACAAGGTTTAGACTATTACAATACAAATGGTTGTTTAGGACATATATCACTCCTGTAAAACTTCACCATTTCAACCCAAATATTCCTGATGTGTGTGTTAAATGTAATATGGATAAGGGTACTCTTTTCCATTGTATGTGGCAATGTATGGAACTTCAGACTTTCTGGAAGGAGGTTATTATGTTCACCTCTCGTTTGATTGAACAGGATGTTTCAATGGACAGTAAACTTTGCCTACTGCACATTTTTCCAGATGGATTTAAAGTGCCTATAAAGAGAAAGAAGCTTGTGAATTTTTGCCTTTTGCAGGCTAAACATTTGATTGCTCTGAAATGGAGGAACCCAGAAAGACCAAAGATACCGGAATGGATCAAACTACTGAGCAACAACCTGGCAATGGAAAAACTGACTTATATGACAAAAGGAAAACTTGAAGACTTTAATGATATTTGGTCTCCCTTCTTATATTTTGTCGAACACTATGACATGTAAACTTAATCTTTCCTCTCTTTTTGTGTAGATAGTGAGCCCTGGGGTTTTGTGTGTTTTTTAAATTTTTTTATTTTTATTTTATATATATATATTTTTTATTTTTGGGTGGGGGGAGGGACGGCGTTGTGTTAATTTTTGTTGTGGTTTTCATGTTTTTTTTCTTGTATGTCTGTATAACAGAAAATTCTAATAAAAATATTTAGAAAAAAAAAAAAAAAACAGAAGAGACTAAAGAATACAGAGTCAGGGTTATAGCTAATACCTTACTTCCTGGTTATGCCGTTATACATATTGACTTTATCAAAATGTTTTATGCTGTTTTTTCCCAGCTTGGGCAAAAACAGCCCAGCCCATATTATGTAAGGTTTAAAAACCTTACATAATATGGTAGACATTTAGTTTTTAATCCTCACCACTAGTTTTCTGTTCCAGTCCAACACAAAACAAGATATGTCCACATCAGTCCCCATTTTTAGGACAAATTAGTAAAACGTAGCATGATAACATGCATAGGTAATCATGTAGCAGCTGTTAGAAACACAGATGTAATAGTGCACTACATTTGTACTCTGAAGTCAGAATTTCCAAGTCCTAAGTCACATAATCCAAGTAAAATCCCCAGAAGTTAAAATTCTGATTTGGAAAGCCAACATCCAATATGGCTGCCAAATAAATGGCAGTGATGGCTGCAGTAAAAACCTATTTATTTGCCGTTCCCTCACTCTGTACAGTATAAAATCAGTCACACACATATCTCCAAAGAACATGTTGCTACAGTACTTAAGCATGTAAGAGGAAGTCATTGCTATGGATTTGTGTTGCTAACTGTATTCAGCAGAACAATTAGCAAACTGCCGACTTTGGGGACAATATCAAGTAATAGCTTTCAGTTTTTTGGTCAAATTATATCAGTTAGCAAAAAGACAAGGAATAAAATAAGTAACTTACTTTTAATTTCAATTTGCCATTTATCCAAATATGACTTAAAAAGTTACAACTTCAAGTTCTGAATATTAGCATACATAGACACGTTATCGTTTCTAGCACTTTAACAAGACTGCTGTGGTGTTCTGTTAGTTTGACTTAACTTTGTAAACACCAGAAAATATGTTTTCCTACAATTCAGAATAGAAATGTCCTAAAGTATGTAGTTTCATTGAAATATTAGTCATACCTAAGGCATAAGCTTACGGGTCCAACTTTCATCCTATACAACTACATTAATACTTTTGGATATTATGCTGCGGTAGCCCTTTATTATGCTGTTACATCATGTTGATGCAGCTTTATTGACCATTTTCAGTAACATTTTAGTTTGATGCATACTTGGAAATCACAGTTTCATTTACATTCTCCACTACAATGGCAATCATTTGTTTGTATAAGCGCAGCAGTTATGTTTTCCTAAATGTTATATTAATTATTTTGGTGAAAGAAAAGCAACCTTTTGAAATCTTAAGTGTAGCTATATTATTTTGCATTAGTATGCATTTTGCTTTCAAAGCGAAAGCTGGGACTTCCCTATGGTCATCCACGCATCATCAATTGGACATCTTGTGTCTGTCAGCTTTCTCACCCTTTTTTGCTTTTCTGATAAACTTTAGCGATCTTCTCAACAGGCACTTTGTATTTCTCAGAAATCTGTGAAGATAAAGTAAAAAAAAAATGTGAAAAGTGTTCCAGGTCCAGATGAAGCATTCCACATTTCAACTATTGAACATCAACAGGCAGATCGCTCACTGCCTCCATCAGCGCTCTGAGGGTTGGAGCATGCAGCATTAAGGCATCAAACACCTCGTCACACTCCTTCCTCACATACAGCAGAACTGGAGCAGAATGAGCAAAACATTTTAAAAATGGAATAAACTATAATCGATATTTGGAAACGAAAACAAGAATTTGACTGGGATTAGAAAAGTTCACCTTTCCGTTCAGGCTCCACTCTGGACTTCTTGGGCTGCGGTGGGCAGATCTCGTCCTGACTTGACATCGTCTTCTTAGGCGGCCCTCTGATGAACCCATGAACAGACAAACACTCCAGAATGTCAATACTTGATTTGAAAACCAATCATTTAGAACTCAGACAAATGTTTTTGTTCCCAAAGTCTCTCCTGTCACACCACGTTTCAGGACAACACATCTCAACCGTCGGAACACAAACCCTCTGTATCGCACTGAGCTGCAGCAGGCAGGGTGTCTAACAGAACCAGTGATGCTCACCTCTCCACAAGAACCTCATCAGTGCTGACGGCAAACACCTGCAGGAAGCGTCAGACAGAAGTGAGAAGCGCTCGGCCAGACGGAGGCGACGAGCGTCACGGTGGATGTGTCGGCAAGCCGACTGGATCCTCACCTGCCCCGCTCTCTGCAGGTTCCCGAAGTGGACATCAGGGATGAACAGGACCGGCTGGGAGTCCAGGTCCAGAATGCTTTTGAACAGCGTGCTTTCAGCCCTCCTGACAGGGGAGCTCGGCCCCAAGCTGCTGTTCTTTCCTAATTAAAGGAGTCAGACAGATCAGCACCTGTTTTTAAGCAAACTCTTAAAGGGCCGCCCCTTTAAGAGTGTGTTTTTCAGACACATTGAGCTTTTAAACAGCACTAACAAGTAACTATGTTACCTTCAGTTGTTATAAATATTTTTGACTTTGTAATTTAACGCCTTGAAACTGGGTCTCTGTCTCTTTAAAAATTCTTGTTCTGTCTTTCTTAAACTCTGCCTTCAGGAAGTGGTCACATGGTCCCTCTATTCACCCGTCCAATGCTGAAGGATCATCAACTGCTATTTAAGAGAAAAACATCATTTCTTTTAACAGAGAAGACGGTTTACGTTGCACATTTGTAACCATTTAGCGATGCTGATCATAAAACCTGCCAGCTTCAGACCGTGGCGTCACATTCCTGTTTCTGTCCACAATGAGCTCAGCAGATGCAAAGTTCCAACATGTGTTTGCTCATTTCTGCTGACTAGTCTGAAGGATCTGAGTGGAGGAATCCTGGGGAAGTGCTGCTGCTCTGTGAGGCAGAAGCTCAGAGGAGGAGCTGCACCACTGAGACACCATTCAGCGTTTTGCACAGCTGAATGGTTGCCATGGAGATTAAAGGATTTCTCAAACACGCAGGAAAGAACCAAAAGCATGTTTTTGATGAGGGGGTAAAATTACAACATGACATAAAACTCAAAAAAGTCGGTTTTAGGCAATACTGCCCCTTTAAGGTATAGTTCAGACATTTTCTTCCATAAAAAAAATGTTTGCCAATATCATTTTACATAAAACCAGCTTAAGTAAGACATCTTAATGTTTAGAAAGGACAAAACAACATGCATCACCTTTTATCCTCCTCCTTAGCTGCTTCTTCTCCTCATCACGTAGCTTCCTCTCAGCTCCCTGCAGTGGGGGGGTCAGGAGGAGGGGGGCAGAGGGAAACGGCAATTAAAAGAACGGATCCACCCGGGTCCGGTCAGCCACGCTGAGCAGACGGCTCCCGTTGCCTTCGACCTTCCCTCACCTTGTCACAGAAGACCTTGATCTGAGTGAAGGCCCTGTGGACGGGCCGGCTGCTGCAGCTGTTGTAGCTGTAGGTGTCGATCTGGATTATCAGAGGCATGCCCTTCACTCCCTTCTGAGACGAGAAGTCTGTGCTCAGACAGTTGACAGAGATAAAGACCTGGAGGACGGAAAGACAAAAAGAAAAAAACATGATCAGACCGTTGAGCCGCTGCTGATGGTGGATAGGTGAAGATACTTCAAGAAGATACTTGAAGTATCTTCTTGTAAAACACCTCATAGTATGGGAAGAGTGCTGATAAATTAGAGAGAGATGATATGTTTTCCTGTTTTAGCTTCCCTTCATTGGCTCCCTGTTAAATCCATGATTCTCCTTCTTGCATGTAAAGCCCTTAATAATCACCTCCATCATACATCAGAGATGTGATTGTATGTTCCTAACAGAGCACTTTGCTCTCAGACTACGGGTTTATGCTGGTTCCTAGAGCTTCTAAAGGTAGAATGGGAGATGGATCCTTTAGTTCTCAGACTCCCAGTTCTAGTCCATGAGGCAGACATCTGGTCTACTTTCACAACCGGGCTTAAAACGTTCCTTTTTTGATAAAGCTTATAGACATATGCTGCTATAGACTGAAGGAAAGACTGACCACTTTTCCTCATTATGCTACATTCTCCTACTACTCTCCAATTTTGCATATTTCATCCTTTACCTTGATGTTTTCTCTGCGACGTAATTCCAGTGGCGATTGTGCAGCCCGAGTCAGAACTGTGTTTATTTAAACTAGATCATCTGAAAAGATGATCTTGACACTTCCTGATGTTTATGATGGGCATACCTGATTACTGTCACAACTGCTCCTGAGTAAACCCAGATCACTATCACAGCCTCTACGTTCAGGCCTAAACAACAGCTCTACAGATGTTCACAGCTGTTGTTTAAAAGCAGGTTACATTGATAGAAGGACGGAGAGATGAACATCTCCCACTGGGGTGAAGGATACAAGACCCTGGTTGATAAGAAGTTTGTTTTAGGTAGACTTCTATTTTGAAAGTACTAACTCCTCTCTGTTAAGATCAACTTCCTGAAGGTCAGACTGATGAACTGCACAACCTAATGGCTTCACCTGGTGGGACTTCCCTATTCGTCCAACTCAGGGGCCCAAAGGAACCTGCCTCCACTGGAGCCAATTTGGTGATTATGCAGCCCTCAGATGTTTACAGCAGGAACGCATGTGACATGTGTTCATGTTTTATAATACAACCACCAGTATGTGGCTTTTATTTGACTTCCCTATTCTGTCTGCAACACATCAGCTGATGATCTTCACTCAACTTTTTTCAGGGATGGCTGCAACTCAATCATGATCCTTCCAGTTACGCCCCCTGGTGCTCATTCTGGATGTAACAGCTCATCATGCAAATCCAGATGATTTTCTGGCCTTGATGTGTGTCAAAATACATTCAAATCAGATCGTTCCTTCTGGGCTCTGACCTGAGGGAGTAACGTCTTTCCTCTGTAAGCCGAGTCAACCTGGAAGGCAGTATGTAGACTGTTCATCTTCTTCTTCGAACGTTGCGTTTAAGTTTTAAGGAGGATTTTTTTAACAGTTCTTTATCATGGTGAGATGACTGAGAACTGGTTCTCAATTCCTACGTCGTCAATGCCATCTCAGCAAAACGAGGAGCACTGGTTCTGCACCATCACAACTCGCTCCCATCAAGAATGTACCAAAGACTCATCTCTTCCAAGAACACATCATCTGACCAACCTTTAACACATCTGACTCACACCTGCAACTCCTTACATGTTGGCCTTAAAGCCTGCCAACATGTGCCATCACAGTCTTAGTCCTCCCTTAAGGACCGCTTCCCCACACTTGATCAGATAAAAACCACCTGGTTGACAATGTTTGAGCTCTCTCTGTTTATACTTGGTATGCAGGTAAAAAGAAAAGGAAAGTGAGAAGAAATCCACGGTCCGTGTCTGGACATGTTGGAGAGCCAGCAGGATGAGTGGGATGTGACAGGAGTTTCTTTCTTCCTCCCAAAGAAAGAAACAAACATTCATCTGTTCCACCGGTGTTGGGACTGTGCAGGCCGCTTGGGTTGCTCCCTCTTAATAAAGTTATTCTGCAAAGTACAGACAAGTGGAAAAAAACCACGTTTCCGTGACTGCTAGTCCATCACAGTTGTTCCCCATGACTGCGCTAACACCCTTCCTTTGAATGTAAAAGGTAACGCAGCAGATGACCAGATACTGTTATTCAATCCACAGACCGCCTCCATTTTAAAAAATGTGAAGTTTTGACAGTTGCTAGGTGAGTATTAACATAACCCCCAACATGTAAAGACTTCTGCAAAGCCATTAGAGAAGCAACTGTTGCTAACCATCACTAAGCTAGGAACAACAGTCGCTAACGTGGCTGCCGGTCTTCCAAAGAGCGAATAGTCCAGAACGTTCCCTGCAGAAAGAGCTCCATAATTATCCCTGAAGGCATATTGGTATAAGATGAGGTCACAGAGTAGCTAATCTGACAGCTAGAATAAACTACATTATAGTGGTAGTATTCGTGAGTTTAGGATTTATCAGTCTTATGAATAAAATCTAAGAAAAGAAAAGTCGGTCTGAAGGATGAGGCAGCTCTCTTATTATACTCATATCATCCAGAAAGTATTCACATCACTGCACTTTTTCCATATTTTGCTACTTTATTCCAAATTGTATCTAATTAATCTCACTCTTCAAAATTCTACACTTACATGCCCTATTACGGTAAGGCACAAAAAAAAAGGTTTTTGAGTGTTTTGCAAATTCATTAATAATAGAAAACCAAGACATATCATTTAGCCTTTGCTTAATAATTTGCTGATCCACCTAGGCAGCAATTATAACCTCAAGTTTCTTTGAGTGCGATGCCACACGCTTAGCACACCCATAGTTAGGCAGATTCAGCCATTTTATTTTTCTTTGCAGTTCTTAAGCTACCTCATGTTTGGTAGAGACCAAATCAAATTTCTGAGGTTATCTTCCACTACTGCCTCCAAACTGACCTGAAGAGAACCTGAAAACTACAGCGGTCTGCGATCCGGCAGCAGGTGCAGCCGTTACATGTGTGAGAACCTTGTTTTGTTTTTTCCCCAGGTCGTGAAGCAAGAACAGTCTGTTCACGTAAACCTCTAATCATTTTTAAAATATATCAGTCTTGTCATGTATCCACGGCTTACATCAGACGTAACGAAACACAAGAAAGCAGTAAAGGGTGTGTAAGCATTGACAAGTTTGATGAAAGAAAATGTTGCATGAGAACCTAGAAAGTTTGTATACTCTGGTCAAATTAGAGCAAAGCCACAGGTTAATTACTATAGTAGAATGGCTGAAAATCAAACAAAACAAAATTTTTTAAAAGAAATTAAGGTCTAGTCAAAACCCAGATCTCAAACTGTGTCTGGATTTGAAGAGAGTTGTGAAGAACAAAATGACTTCAAACTTCAACATGTTGCAGCAATGTTTTAAATAAACTACCGTAGCTTTAAAAATTTTCCGCAACATACTCATAAAGCAAACAAATAAAGAGAGAAATTACTGTTAAAATTGAGTTTTTAACCGATACTCTGCTGGCAGTTATAGAAACAAAGTTATATATTATTGATAAAAGCAGAGAGGGTTTTTTTTTTTTTTTCCAGTCATCGACAAATAAATCGGTTGTTCTCTTGTGAATCTGTGAGTGATTTAGTGCACAGTGATGACAGAAGGTCACAGTGTCATTAAGTGAACAGGAACAGTTCACAGAGCCATTCAGACAAGCCTCACTTCTTATAAATCTCACATTTTGGGGAGGTGGAGAGAGGCGCAAAAAAAAAAAAGCTTTAATTTCAAAGACTTCAAATAAAATCGACATGTTGGTTCAACTTCTAAAAGTCAAACCACACCCAGAAAGAAAAAAGAAAAATCACAGAGCGGCCCCAGCAGAGTACAGTGTAAACACTCCTCCACGCAGCTGTCTCACAAATTTAGCTACATGGAGGAACATATTCTCATGCCTGATGCCAAATCGCATAAACCAAACACAAACACCTGTAGATTTTTCCGGTAAAACGGGACGGGCAGCTTGAGCAAACAGGTCGGCGGAGACGGATAACGGTTAGGTGAGCTCTCACCGCGGCTCAGCGATCACTTTCCCATTGCGCCGCGTCAACAGCGTCGTGCCCCAACCTGCAGAGGAAAGGGCTGATTTCTGTGAAAGCCTAAAGCGCAAATGGGCCTCCTACGCAGCTCCGCGGATTCCCACCTCCACCGACCCGAGCCATTTATAGTTCCTCCACCAGCGCCACATGTGCTGCTGCCAGCATCAATGGAAGTGTGTGTGTGTGTGTGTGTGTGTGTGTGGGGGTGTGTGTGTGTGTGTTTGACTACAGGAGGGTGGCTGTATTTTGTGTGAGGGCGCTCAAATGCCTTCGTAAAAAGCGGAAAGTAGAAGAGGACGCTGTGACGTGGCCGTCCGCCACTATGCCAGCCACAAAGCAAACGCAAACACAAACATGCTGCTGGAAGACCCGCTAGCAATGAGGATGGAACAGCTTGTTGCCTGGCAACAACAGACTGTGGCAAATAAATAAATAAATAAAGATTCGTGCCAAATAATGATCCCAAAAATCTACATCAGAAATCAGCAATGTTTCTAAAGTGAAATCTGAAGATGAAGTAACTGCAGCAGATTTACACAGACAAGGTCTAGTCAAAACCCAGGGAAGGATGGGCATGGCAGGGCTGTGGAAAAACAAAGACAAATAATGTTGATCTAATGTGTTGACTTAAAGAATCGAAGACTCCATTTTGAGTAGTAAGATTAAAAACGCACGCATATTAAAGTCCTAAGATGTTATTTACTGATATAATAATGACATTAACTGGCAGTCACACTGAGTAATAACACGGGTGAAATAAATGCTTTGAGGAACTGGAAATTAATTTTGCTCCAATTGCCACAGCAAAGCGTTTAAAAGATAAATCATAAGCTAAAAGATGTCAAAATGCATATTTTAATTATTTAATATTACTCAGAAAATAAGGAATAAAAAAAATACAAAGATGAAATCACAGAGCACTAACTCAATCCAAATTCACACAGTCGTCATGGTGAATGACGACTGTGTGACTGGAACACACTGCTTCAACGGTTCACACGATGGGAAAGTCAAAAGAAATCAGCCAAGATTTCAGGAAGAGAACTGATGAGCTGCACTAGTCTGATGCATCCTGGGAACAATTTACCGCTTTCACCTGTTCAAATGTTACACACAGACAACAATCATGCCGCTCAGGAAGGACGCGGGTTCTGTGTTCCAGAGATGAACGTGTAAATAAAAGTCAAAACTTTGTGCAACTTTCAGCTTCCACAGTGAAACGTTTTCTGCAGCAGCACAGGGAGAAAGGCTGCTCAGCAACGAAGAAGCCATTACTACAAAGAAACAGAAAGAAAAAAAACATATCGCTGTTTGTAAATTAACACAGGAAGGTTTGAGCCAAATCCATATTATTCAACAGCAATGCTAGAAAATACTGATTTTGAAGACATTAATGAATAAATCTCTGACATACTCTTTTTTCATTTTTGTGGCATTTAGCAAATAGAAATAATTCCGGTAATTCTAACTTATTTAAAACAAAAGAAGTTTAGTCCAGTGAGGGGAAAAAAAACTGTGTGTGTGTCTTGTTCTTCAGGGTATCTAAACTTCTGGTTTCAGCTGTACCTCACAATAATTTTTTTTTAGCTATAATACGAATTAAAAAATGCTGATAATTAAACTATCCTGTCTCAGATGGAACCACTTGTGCCATCATGTTCACTAAGCAGTAGAAGAACACGGTACAGTGAACACATGAGGGGAGCGCTGCAGCGGAAACCTGCAGAATATCCAACAGAGCGCAGCGAAGGCATGTGGCAAACAGTAAGTATTTACAGTCAAACCTGCAAAGCCGCAATTACCAGCCTGCGTTTCTGTACAGCCATTTAAAGAGTGACGCTCTGCCCAAGTGTGAGAGGACGGGGTCACTGCTGCTGGCCGCAGTCTGCCTGCAAATATGGTTTCTGTCTTCATCCAAGTGAAACTATTTTTATTTTTTTGCTTTTACAAAAAAAAGCAAAATAAGCTCAACATGGAATAGTTTAATGAATGGAAGTGAAAACGGATCTGTAATTCATGTGAGATCTGATGGAACGGACATGTTGGACTGCGTGTTGTCGCGGTAATCTGCCGGGTTCTGAAAACTTCAATTCCCAGCATGCCTCTGCTGCTGTTGGCTCTGACCTTGGCTTCTTCGCTCACATCCCAGGTGAAAGACACGGCGTTGTAGGCGATTTCCTCCACGTTCCCAATGGTGTTGAAGCTCTCCTTGTAGTCGGCTGGATGCAAAGACAGGAAACACAAGAGAACCTTTTCAGACGGGGAAGACGGGTCATCATTTTTAATATTTCAACGCGATCTCAAAATTACAACGAGGGGAATATATTCTAAAATAACTTTAAAGTGGAAAAAATTATGATTTAAAACTTTATTTTTGGGATGTTGTATCCAAAAAACCGTACTGGACATTAAGGGTGCAATAATGTATAGATTTGAGTCGATACCGATACATGATATTAATATTGCTGTTATGGCAGATAACAGATATATCTTTATATTTATATATATAGATTTACACATGTACACACACTCACAGAGAGATATATAGTTAGATTTAGATATAGATATATTTTCCTACCCTGTAAAATCACCAACACACTGACCAAACAAATACCAAATGACCAATCCCCGAGAAACAAACAGCAACAAGATGGAAATCAATATCAGTTGATGATACCAAACTTGTTCTTTATTTTTTTTACTTACCAGACCAATATCAGCCACGTTAGCAACAGGGAATAGTTAAGGAGGAGAAAATCCTACTTTACAGCTTGTTTAAAGTTAAACTGATTAACTGGAATATTTCAAACAGTTTTGTGGATGAATGGGAAGATTAAGTTATACAGCACTATACTGGCAACACTTCATTCCATCGATGAAACAATATGGTGGTGACATCATGGATTCAACTGTAGTATTCCCCAGATCCCTTTTTTATTTTTCAAAATTCCACATATTACAAACACATTGTTTAACCTAAAACTTTCAATTTCACCAGTTCGACAGACAAAATAATCCAAGTATATCAGGACTTAATATTTTGGTACTGCTTGAAAATATGAAGTTTATTAATCTATTTGAATAAATGAACCTGCAGAACTTTCCTGAACTCTGCAATTCATTTAGCAGTCCGCCGAAACAATCTGCAGAGTTTATGAGCTCAACAACTTTTTTTCCTCCTCTTATCCCCTTATCTTACACGCAGGATCTCTGAGTAAATCAAAATCTGATGCGCAAATATTTTCACTTCTGAATCCGACTTCAAACTAAAAAAATTAAAAAATAAATAAAATCATCCCAGCACATCCCGGTCACACATTCATTTCCACTCTCTTACCCACTGTGCAGCAAGTCCATGCCAGCAGCGATGGTGGCGTGAACTTGCCCTGCACAGAAAAACCCACTAGTGGATGACAGATCTGGTTCATTCCTGAGTTCTTAGGCAACAGGTTGAGGCCTGCCTCTTGAATGATCATACAGGATATGGCCGCAATCCAGGCCTGCACTAATTTCTCCATAACGTCTATGCAAATGCAGCCCCACTGGCTGTCTGTTCACATGACTCCTGTGGGAATCGAACATCAACTGTTATTCAAATCTAATCCGGTTTTACCGCACAGCAGGTGGAGGGATTCTCCGTCAGGTGTGCCGCCTGCTCCCACCTTGTTTTTCTTATAGAGTAAGGGGGGGAAGTTAGAAGTTCCTGAGAGTAACAGCTAATGCTAATCTGTGTAAAAAAATTAATAAAAATTATATATATATAAAAGGCTGCACAGTGGCGCAGTTGGTAGCACTGCTGCCTTGCAGCAAGAAGGTCCTGGGTTCGATTCCCAGCCAGGGGTCTTTCTGCACGGAGTTTGCATGTTCTCCCTGTGCATGGTGGGTTCTCTCCGGGTACTCCGGCTTCCTTTAATTGATTTTTCTAAATTCTCCCTAGGTGTGAATATCTGCATGGTTGTTTGTCCTGTTTGTCTCTGTGTTGCCCTGCGACAGACTGGTGACCTGGCCAGGGAGACCCCGCCTCTCACCTGGAATGTTAGCTGGAGACACCAGCACCTCCCGATCCCATTAAGGATAAGGGTGTAAAGAAAATGGATGGATGGATAGATATATAAAAACTAAAAAAAAATTCTCTTACCAATATCCAGTACCCTTTGCTTTGCGGTATGTTGTCTGGAATGCCAGTACTTCCAGTTCTTTAGCTGGTCGTCTCTGGACTTGTCTTCCCCAAAAACCACCATGATCACACTCTGCGTGACGAAGCACAGTCACGCAGCGTTACGAGGTTCCGAGCGTGTTGAGCTTTCAACCAGGACTCTGAGGATCCCTCACCTGCACCACAGTGTCCCGCTGCAGGTCGGAGCCTCCCAGAGAGGCGCGCCGCTCACCGCCGGACGCTGGGCCCCCGGACTGACAGTGGGCCGACCTGTAGCCGCTGTCGGACAGAGACAAGGCGTAGAACTGGCCCCGGTTCATGTAGGCCATGGGGCCCTCTCCTTGGCGCGGTCGCAGCGACATGTTGGCCTCCAGGCTGTAGGTGAAGCAGTCACTGCAAGACATTGAGTTGTCAAATCCTTAAACTGCTTTGTCATAATATGCCCACAAGTTTTCATGCAAAGAACAGGTCAAGGTAGTGAACATGTGGAAAGGTTTTTACTAATAATTCAAATCATGTGGTTTGTATTCCATTCTAAGGCTGGAGCTGACGATTAGCTTAGCAATCGGTTATTCTATCAATTATTCTGTTGATTAATATAAAAATAAAAAAAACATCCTGCAGATTTTTTATTTAACCACTCAAACCTTTCTATACAGTGTTAGAAAAACATCAAAAGATGTAAATAATTAATTCAATTCCTTTTCTAAAAATGAGAAAATAAAGATTTTATTGCCTAAAATGCAACAATAGCATTCTGTTAGTGAACGGCTGGGTTGTTTGCAGCAAAGGATGAAACTGCAGTTAAAACAACACTAAGACAATGAGGTAACTTCTAAAACATTATTACTAAGGGCTGAAACTAACTAGAAATGTAGTAATCTATTATTCTATCAATTAATTACATTTTAAAAATTGCCACATTCTGCAGATTTTTTCCATTTAGCCACTTAAGTCTTTTTAGACAATATTAGGAATATATTAAAAAGACATAAACAAATAATTCAATTCATTTTTTTGAATAAGAAAATTCCCCAAAATGCAATAATGTAGCTTTTCTTTAATGAACGCTTGATCATTTGCAGCAAAGGATGAACTTGCAGCTAAACACACCTTTCTAACATCAACATGTGAAAAGCTCAGACCTGAACCTCAACACAGTGAAGAACTGATCTGGTGTTTATGATTTGGATTAACAGATTCATATTTTGACAGCAAAAGGTGGTTAATAGGAGAATTTATTTTAAACAGAATTTGAAGCTGAAGCTCCACGTGAGGAAGACATTTACATTTTTTTTACAGTAAAAGGGCTTTTTGTAACTCGAGAATGTGAATATTTTTTGTACACTTCTAACTTCTGTTCTTTCAGCAAATGACCTTTTTTTGGTTTTTAATCTGTATTCCCCAGGTAACGATTAATCGATTGCTATGTTAGTTGATGATTATTTCATCACGATTAATCATTTCTCCGCTCCCTGGCGGCGGCAGCATCATGCTGCAGCGGCACTTTTCTCGAGTGGAGACAGGGGAAGCTAGTCAGAATTGATTATTGAAGATGAAAACAGGAAATTACTGGAAATAAAAAAAAAGGAAAAAAAAAAAACCTGTTGGATTCTCCAGGCGACTGGAGACCAACCAGTCAGAGCGAACAGAAAACCATTTTCATCTCTGAAAAGAAATATGCAAAGTTGCTCACAAACTTTTATTTTACCATCATTTAAGAAACGCCTGCGAATTTAGTTCCCCAAAATTTTTTTTTATCTATTTACTGACACTTCTAAAACTCTTCCAACAATGAGGGAAGTGAACAGGTTTTCTATCCACTTGTTCCTCTAAAATAAATGGAATTTATTTCATTTCCCTTTGGGATTAATAACGTGTTTTTGAATTTGAGTTTGAAAAAATAGAAGCAGTTACAGGGCTTAGGTGATCCAGCGGTTCCCTCGGCTCGAGAACAAACACTGTTTGTAGATTTAAGAAGTTTAGGAAGCTCATCTGAAGCAAAGAATTTTAGAAACCTTGTATTGGATGAGGTTTTATTTCATGTCCTGAAACTATACTGGAAATGATCCTGACAGTAAACCGGTCAAAATAAGTAATTAATTAATTAATGTCGTAGTGAATTATAATTAGCTTGATCATTTCCATTGTGAGGATGAATATTTTCTGAAGGGCAATTTTGTTTGCAGAGACTTCATAATTCATTTTATTCATGGTTTCACTTGTGTTTTTAATTGTACCGTTTTATTTATCGTTTTTGGTTGTCGTCTTTCCTCTTGGATATTTAGTGTTCTTTACAAAATTAAAGTTTATTGATCTTCGAGAAACTAAACTTGCATTATTATGTCGTTAATATATTACTTGAAGCGGTCTCAAAAAAAAAAAAAACAACAACAATATAATCGTTTATCGCAATAATTTTACCACCCAATAAGTTTTGTCATCGTGACAGGCCTATCTGACAGGTTGATTCATTTAAGCATTTAGTACCAGAAGGTTATGTGTGAACATAAAGTCTTACATTGGTAGTTGATGGAGGGACGCGTTGACTCGTAAAGATCGACTTCTGTGATAAATCTGTAACAAACAAAGAAAACAAGTGTGTTTTGAAAAAAAACGGAAAGTGGAGCAGAAGACAGGGAACACAGAACTCGTATGCAGGAAGCGGCACCTGACCTCTTCCTCTAGCCGTTCCTCATACGTGCTGTCCGGAGGGCTGCTCTGCTCGTCCTTTTGGTACCCGGAGAGCGATAAGTCGTAGCAGCTCTGCTCGTAAGGCATCCTCAGCTGCTCTCTGGGTTCCTCCAGGTGGGAACTTAAAACCGGAGTGGACGCCTGGCTCTCCGTTTTCACCAGGGCGAGAGGTGCACAGCCGCCGCCTCTACCGTCTCCTCCTCTGGTATCTGAGGCAACGGCGGCAGCGGCACGCTTGGAGCCGTGGTGTTCCGCCGCGGAGCTGTTCAGGGAGAGGTTCACCGGCATGGATCTCAGGACCTGGCTGTGGTGATCCCGGATGTCCGGGCCGCTGTAGGCGTTGGAGTGGTCCGGGGGCGGGACACCGCCGGACGAGCGCTTTCTCTCTCTAGGGACCTGAACGGATTTAAGGCAACGGAAAAGATGAGGACTAAAACCTGAAGTCATTACCAAGCCCCACACAGGACAGAAGGGGGGAAAAAAGTGATGTGAGATGCATATCTAAAGTCATTCTTGTTAAAATGACAGATTATTGTGATATTTAAATCATTTCTGACCTTTTTTCACTTCACTTTCACTTCTAGTCATCACACTGTAACCAACTCAGCGACTTTTAGGCTATATTTAGCAAAACTCCAGACAAAGACATAATAAAATTCGATAGCGATCTAAATCGGAATCGGCAGGTCAGGCTTTTTAAAGATCGATAAAGAAAACTGCAATCGGTGCAAACCTAATCAATTGAGTTGAGAATTAATCACCACACACACAGTAACAGGAGTGCATACACACCTGCCACATTTAAAATACCTGAGATGACAACAAGTAACATCTGACTGTTCCAGTTAAATTTTAATGACAAATTAGAGGAACTGCATTGTCAAAACCAAATTAGTCTGGAGAAAAGTGATAAATATACTACAGTGAAGTAATTCAGGCTTTGTGGTTGTTTGTTTTTCTTCGGCTGGAACATACAGAGTTTTCTCAAATCTCCACTTTGGTTGGGGTTTTTATAAGTAATTGAGTTTCTGTGTGGACGAAAGGCCAAAAAGCATAAAAATATATTTGTTTTCTAAGATATCCGTCTACATGTGGCCTAGGCCCCAGAGTGTGAACATTCATGCAAACACGTCGTTTTAGTGTTTTATTTTGCTCTCAGGATTTCAGTTTGATTTTCCTGTTGGTTTCTGCAGGTCATAGTTAACATTAATAGAGAAATAAATAAATAAATAATAAATATTTGTATTTATATACAGATCGAAAGGAATCATTTTGATCACAACTTTTTTGAGATGCCAACCTGGCGTTTTAACAGGACGTGTCTAGATTTTTTATATTCCATACTCTTTCAAATTAGAGTATAGATTTTTTGTGCAATTTGTGTACCAAAAATCCATAACCTCCAAATAATAATAATAAAAGAGTCTCCACCGTCTGACGTTTGTGTCGCTGCTGTAGTTTGATAGCTTCAGTCATTATTTAATATTTGAGACATGAAACTCTCCTGATGTCAAAATAAACTCAAAGCACACACGAATTTAAATGGAAACAATGTAATTGATCATAATTTATGCAATCTGTAAAAGTTACCCACTACTTTACACATGGACAGCATATGATTAAATCACTCAGGGATTTTTCAAAATAAAACATGGAAAAAGTCCGGAAAGATGCAGTCACGTAATATTGAAGCAAGAATTCTGAAATATTTACCTGTCAATGTTTGACATTCGACCTTTCACCAACTTTAGACTTTAGAAGTGACGTCAGTGTGTAAGACAAGAGTGAACTCTTCTTTAGTGTTTAGATTTTTGGCACATTTATTCAGGAATCTAGTTACTAGTTCTGCAACTGAATCAATCTCTGAAGCAAACAAGACATTTTTGACACTACACAAACATCCATTAGTGGAGATTATGAATTCCCAGTAGATGGGATACTAAAGTAACTTATCCCAATTGGATCTTACAAAATCTTTGCACTCTCTATGTCAAAAGCACATATTTTTCATCCCTTAAGTGTCAATTAATTATCAAATATGCACTTTGTTTTTCATTATTTTGCGTGCAAAGTCGTCCCTTTCTGACCTTGTAGTAGTCATACAGCAGCCCCAGAGCTGCCACACTGTCCTCATCTCCATTGATGCTCATCATGGCTTTGGTGGCGGCGATCAGCGGGTTTTCCAGGTAGTTCTTCCACGCCTCGTCCTCACTGCTGAACACTCTGCGGGGGGCCACCGACATTTCGTTTGGCACCACCACCACCAGCCGTTTACTGTCGAGGCGATGGGAAAGTGGGGAAGAGACGGAGAGCGCTGGGTGTCAGATCAAAGTCAATCTGTCAACACGGAACAACAGTCTGTGGAGCCAGCAGGCATGCCTCAGGCTGGTTCTCACCAGGCTTCCGTCTGATTGGGTCAACAGGATTCGTTTCAGACAGGCTAAGAACACAAACTATGACTGTAAATCATATATATATATATATATATATATATATATATA
>CAEFZY010026369.1:0-47813 GCA_903066815.1 Brachyrhaphis roseni
AACACGTCTCAGTGCACAGGAGGAAGATGAAGACGGCTCTCAGTGACTTTTACCGGTATGTTTTTTTAACCAGCCCTATTAGTGCTGTGTTACTACTGTATTGCTGCTGTGTTACTGCCGCGTCACAGGCACTGTTTGGAAAGAAAAGCTAAGGTATATTATTAAAACTCTTTCTGTGTACCGTCTGTATGTATGCACATGCGGCTTATAGACAGGTGCGGCTTATGTATGTACAGAATGGTTTTTCCTTTAGATTGTACTGTGTGCGGCTTATAATCAGGTGTGCTCTATAGTCCGGAAAATACGGTATTTAGAAGCTGTGACTAGAGGCATAAAGGTGAAGCTGTAAGACCTGAAAGTGTTGTATTATTAAACAGTATAGTGTCAGAATCATGGTCTGTTCTATATATGGTTCATTTTTACCTGTAGTTTGTTCAAATTAACATTATTTATTTTCTGAATACTCAATCTTCTGTAAAAAAAACAACAAAGGTTAAAATAAATCAAGAAAAACATAAAACCTCATACTTTTAATGAATATATGAAAAGTTTTCACTGGAACAGTTTATTGCTTCATAACATGAAGGGTAACGCAGCATGTTTCACTCACAAAAATAAAACCAAGCAATGAATTATGTGTAAAAACAGCTATTTAATCTGCCGTAAGCAAGAAGCATTATGAACAAATCAACTTTAATTAGCCAAATATAATCCACTCACCCCTCTTAATGCACATCACTGTGATGTTTGCATTTCAGAATATTAATTTCTGTTTATTGCACATCTATACCCAGTCAGTCTCTCATGTCTATTTATTCCCCTCATACTTTCTGTGCCTCAACGTGCTGAGTAACGCCGGACACCGGAGTCAAAATTCCAGAAACAATCATTTGACCCACTTCTTCTCGCACCTGCAGTTTTGCTCGACATTCTGTGTGAAGTTCCCTTACTGTCCCACATGGCACCGCAGCTTGCCGCTGCATTTTTCACTTTTTTTTTTGAGCTGCCAGAGCTCACTGTGCACGGGGCGTGAAACCATTCACTGTCAGTGTGTAGATATTCAGACAAAACTTACCAGATATCAAGCCCTGGTGTCCATCACAGGTTCAGCTGCAGCATCCTGAAGAGGCAGCTGCCAGACAGTCAGGGCGATGCAAAGGACTCCAAATGTTATGAAAAACAAAACTCCTAAGAGACAAAAAAAAAAAAAATAGTGGGTGATATTCAACACAAACAACTCAACTACAAGAACTACCTTTCCTTCAAGGCCCTTCAAAAATGTTCCTAATGTTTTTATTTGTGATTATTTACCCACCAGAACATCTTATGACACACAGATGACGCATCTCAATCTATGAAACGTGTTTTGTTAATGTCCTTGATTTATTATGATTTGAATCTCATTGAAATACACATCAATGTTCCTCTTTATGACTGGTCTTACTGTATTTTGCTAATTTAAAAGGTTTTAACATGTCCATGGTTGTCATGAAGTGGTTGTGGTGGAGAGGTGAGGCAAACGCTAGGACCCAGGTTAACGGTGCAAATGAGTAGTTTAATGAAATAATGAGGCACAAAACAGTCCACAACTGTGGCAGCACTGCTAGCAGGAACACAGGGGCTAGATGCAGGTAGCGCACAGCGAACGAGTGGAGACAAGAACAAACTGACGAACATTGACGAGGACCCGACAGACACAGGTGACACTAAGTACACGAGGGGTAATCAGGGAACGAGACACACCTGGGATCAATCAAGGGGAGGACAGGACAACACGGAGAGCACAGAGACACAGAACTTGAAATAAACACACAGAAAAACACAGAACCTGACAATAATAAAAACAAGTCACATCCGTAGGTGGAAAAGACACAAAAGCATCAGTTAATTTAACAATTATTCAACACACGAGTACAATTGGTGATCGTCTGGTTGAAATAGTTCAGTGATTTGATATTTCTTTGTCCTAATCGTAGCGTATTCCAAGAATTTGAAGCCTGGGCAGAGAATGTGTTTTATATTAGGGTTGAAACGATTCCTTGAATAATTCAAGTACCTCGATTATTAAAATTCCTTGAGGAAAATTTACCTGCCTCGAAGCTTCGTTAATTTATGTTTTATGATTTAGACATTTCCCGTATTCTCAAACCCAAAGCTTGACAGGTGTGGGGCAAGATGAAATTTCATCTATTAAACTGACTGAAGATGAATACATAAACTAAAAGTTGGGAGTATGGGCATTTTCTATAAGCTTATTTGTGAGCCTGCCTCTTTATTATTAAATTGAATATAATTTCAGTACTTTGTATAACTTTTCTTCAGGTTAACTTAGAAAGTGAGCTATTATTGTTACAGTTTAGTTTTCAAGAAAAATAACAGGGAAGCTCAAAAGTGAAAAATTGGACTGATGTTGATATCCAATAGTAATACCGGTGTTATGCCAGATTACCAATATTTTATTTGATACAATTCTTTTTTATCCGATTAAGGATAATCGATAGATTACTCGATTACTAAAATATTCGTTTACAACAGCCCTATTTTATATTATTTATTTTTGCATTGACCTATCACTGTAGAATACATCCACCGTTGTATTTGTATGTACTAATGCACTGCGTGTGTGAGCGTGCATGGACAATGAAACTACAGTTTCATTGTCTCTGACTGATGGATTGTTTGGCCCAGTAGTAAGAAAACAGACAAAAAGAGCCTCAAAGAGCTTTGTTGTTTTTTTATATACATACATAAATCGTATCTGATTTAATCCAGATGTTCAAATTGGTTAACAGGAGGAAGAGGAAACAAGTGAAATGATGTTATCCTTCGTGGAGCTGGCGGCCTGAGTCATCTGAGAGACATCTCTGGTGGAAAGGAAAGAGGACTGGGAGGAAATGCAGCCAGGACAACTCGGACAATAAAAAGATTTGGATGTGCCACTTCCCTAACAGAGACCTCCGAGTCAGACCGAGCCGCTCTGAAAGGATTATGCAACTGCAGCGTGCGGCTTTAGAAGTAAAACAGAACCTTTTGCTGTTTTGTCAACTTATAAATTGGAGTGAATGTACACAACAGGCTGGCAGACAGGCTTTTGAAATGCAGCATTTGGAAAAATATGTAGTGTTGTAAAAAAAGTATTTCACCCATTGTAGACCTCCTTTATGGCATTTTAGGTCTTTTGAAAACTATTAGTGGATAATCTGTGGAACCATTTCAAAATTTTGATTTAAGTTTGTTAAATCAACAATTAACTGGGATTAAATCCATTTTAATGAGATCTTAGTTCAATTAAATCAGGCTTGATTGCTGCCAGACCGGTAGAAACCAGAAAATCCCTTGCGGTGGATCCCAAAAAGGGAAGATAAACTGCATCTTGAATTTTCTCGGGTTGTGTTTGACGCATTTTAATGTCTGTTTGATTATCTGAAACATGTAAAGTGTGGCCAAAAAACCAAAAACGCAGAGAAGGATCTCTAAGGGAAAGTACTTTTATTTCTAAAATGGATCCCTGTTGAATAAAATCATAAAGAAATAAGATAAAACCAACCGTCAACAATCTGTGCATTATCTGTGGTGGAAAGAGGAGAAAAACACAGCTTTAAACCAATTATGTGGTTTTAAACAAACTAAGATTCTTCTGCCCAGCCTAAATTATTTTTTTTAATCATCCAATCTATTGCCTGTTGTGCATAGACTAGAAACAAAATCCCAGGAAAAATGCTTTTTCTTCACTCAAAATAACAAAAATAATAAGCAATTCTCACGAGGATGATGCTATTTTTCTTTTTCTTTTACAGGATGAAGGTTTAATATCTAAATCCAATATGAAGGCACAGGCTTGATTCCACAGATTTCCTGTGCTGCACTGAATAGAGCTTCGGCAAGCCCAGCTGGGAAAACGACTGAGGCGTCCTAAAGACGGGTCTGATGAAGGCTGACGCTGGTCTGAAGGCATGCACATTTGGCGGCAGCGGTGATTGAACTGTTTGGATTAAATGCAGTTAAACACCGAAGTTAGATTTAAAATCTCAAGCTGGTGCCGCAGCTGTTTGAGCCACAGAAAGCCGGGATAATTGAATGTCACTTGATTTCACTGATGCACAGGATCGCTCCTGATCAGTGCTGCACTTGATATGAATAAATAAATAAATGAAAGCATACTCCAGCCTGCACTAGATGCATGGCATTAAATGCTCATTTTACAAGATATGTGCTTCCTTCAGGGTTACACGTTGAATGCGTCATATAAAAGCTTATAAATGTAGGAAATCCACTTTCACATTTAGCCAAGAGGCAATTGGGTCTCTTTTTTTTTAAAGATTTCTCCTGAATGCATTTTTTAATGATGACGTTAATGCTGCCTCAAAGGTAGAAAAAGTAGGTCTTCAGTTATTGAGTAACCTTCTTGAAGCAGTAAAGTAAGAAGAGGCAGCTATAGATCTTACATCCAAAAGTTAAAGCTGCTCTGGTGTTTGCGAGAGTCGGCAGTGTGCTTAACGTTCTTCGCAGGGTATAGAAGACCTCGCAAAAGTAATCCTGGGCATTAAATAAATGCCTTTCATCCCACTACAGTTTGAAATTAAGATAAACTGCATGATCTTTTGTGATAAACCAACACAAATTAGTGAATGATTGTGAAGTTAAAGAAAAATGAAATAATTTTCAAACTTTCTTGACAATAAAATAAATCTGAAAAGTGAGGTGTGGATTTAGATTTAGCTCCTCCTGAATCAATACTTTGGGGTATGACTCTAATACCTTTCAGTCTAAAGAGTGGACATTTTGTCCATTCTTCTTTGCAAAATAGCCCAAACTCATGCAGTGTGAATGTCCCTGATCTCTTACTTAAGACTTGCCACAGATTTTTATTTGGATGCCAGTACATAGACTGAGCTATAGTAGCACAAGAACAGGCTTTGATCTAAAAAGCATCTCCTCACTGAATCAGACATAGCTACTTAAAACATAGCTACTTAGCTACCTAGGTAGACAACCCTGTCTGGGTTTGGCTAGGTAATTAACTAGATACAAACATAGATAACTATTGTAGCATGGTAGCTAACTAGATAGATAACCCTGCATGTAGTTAGCTGGCTAACTAGATCCAAACCTAGATAACTAGGGTAGCTAGGTGTCTAGTTTGTAGCTACCTTTGTTAGCTCGCTAGGTAGTACTATGCAGCTAGCTACCTATACCCCGGATAGCTAGAGTATCTATCTATCTAATTGACATTTGTGATTAGAAAGGAACAAAACATGAAGCATCTCAAGAGATTTTAGTTTTTAAGGCAAATAGAACTGGAACCTCAAACAATTTGATTCAACTTATAGCTCTGCACAGGGAGGAACATGAAATAACAGACTTCTTCCCAGTGGAAAAATATATAAAGGGAAGCATCAGTAACGTCTGTTTTAACCAGATGCAGTGCAGAGCCTGGCACATTTATTTATTAATTAATTAATTTTCTTGATAGTGCAGTCGCCAAGAAACACAAAAAACTTGTCACAGTCTGCGAGCCGGATGCTAACTCCTGTCAGAAGCTGCTCCTCTGTACTTTCACCCTTTACAACGCTGCCAACTGCATCGTCGTGTTTAATGTGACGCACACACTGCGAAGGTTTAGTCGACGCTTCATTAGGCTGACTTTCAGACCTATATTGTTCCTAAATCCGTTCCATTTCTGGCTGCTCTCCAATACGTAGTAATTATGCTGGTCAACATCAGCCGCTCAGGGCACAGATTGGTATTTGTACGGAGGAAAAAGGTTGCTAGGCAATCCTCCGAGATCTAAGGAAAGGTCTGTATGAGACGTGGCGAAGACACAGGGGCTGGCAGTTGCCGGGTAAATTACAAGTAGACAATCAAAGTCATATCACACTGAGCTCGGGTGCAGAACGAGAGAAGCAACGATGCCGTCCCCCCTACTCCCGCTCCCCGTTCCCCAATGACGTGCCGCAGGCAGACGCCCAAAGCCATCAGCAACATGAACAATTAAGTGCACTTCATAAATTAGTCTGTGGGTGATCATTTTGTTTAGAAACGAGGAGGAAAGGCTCAACGGTTATCACTCCCTATTCATGATATTACATGCTCATGTTCAAGAGTGACACAGTCAGAAAAGCTTTGGATGTGGCTCTGAGCAAACCGCTTTGATTCTGAGTGGGACAAGTGAAGGAGGTGGCATAAATAGGTTCACACTCTGTGGAGATGGAGTGATTCCCAACTCCTCCCGCCCTTCTTCCCCTGTCTCATAAGCATCTGAAAAGGAAAAAAAAAAAAAAAGAAAAATCCCACCAAGAATAAAATAACGGGCCATTGGTGAAAAGTCTTCCAGCCGGATAAGTTCACCCGGTGACACGGCACTGAGGGGCATCTAGAGTTTAGATGTCTTTCATCTTAATACACAGGTGTGGCTGTACGCCCTGTGGAGTGTGCGGGGATTTATGGCTGGGAAGACTGTAGCTGTCATGTCCCCGCAGCAGCACCAACCACCACTGCTCAGCATCTCTGCCAAGGCGCAGTTTACTCTGCCAGCACCAGCCTTGCATCCCAATGAGCTGCATGCAGGAAATGGCTAATGTTACAGCCTCCTTCACCATGTATCCTGGGATATGAGCTCAATTAACTTAACATAAGCACTGTCATTTGGGATGAAAACGGATACAAGCCTCATACTCAGCATACTCCATAATTACATTTTGAGTGCCAAGAAAAGCAGTATGGACTGGATGTGATTGATAACTTTGATATTGAAATTCTTTGTTTCGCACCTCCCCAGTTTTGCCTGCAATCCATCTTACAGTGGCTGGTATGTACGTACAGGGTAGGGCATTCAGAGTGATCTCGGGAGTCAGGAAGAAAACCGGAGGATGCTCCATCAATTTTAGAGCGCCTCGCTGATTTACATCTCACCAGCAGAAGGCAATTCATGGCTTGTGGAATTTGCCGTTTTACTCCTATTTTTTTTCCTGCCCCACATGACTGGGCATCTATCACAGCAGCTCCAATCAACAACCCGAAATGGATGCAAGGTTTCATTTTTGACTGCGTTTTTAATTAGCGAGGTTGTGCCAGTTTGACTTTGTTTGGAAGTTGTAACGTCTGCCGTGGTGGGTTCGGGATCGGGAGGTCTTCACCTTAAAAGCCTTTTGGGTTATTCTGTCTGCCTGGAATGGACTCAAACACCTCGCAGGAGGGAAATCCATTAAAGGGTCTCTGAGGACACCGTCGTTTTATCCCAGTCTGCTTAATCCTTTGAAATGACATCCATTTTTAAGCTCATTGTGTATTTACAAAGGGGCAATAGCACGTTTCCTAAGCCTTCTATAGACGAATAAACTGTCAAATATGGAAAATGTATTATATTTAGGGTATCTTTCATAATCCAAGCTGCCGCGCGCACGCACACACCCACTGACCCACTTATTAGATATACCTTACTAGTTCCAGTTTGGACTCCCTTTTGCCTTCAGAAGTCCCTTAATTATTCATGGCTTAGATTTTACCAAGGTGTCAGATTCATTCTTCAGAGATTTCGGTCTGCACCGACTGGACGGCATCACATGGTTGCTGCAGATAAGTTGGCTGCACATCTGTGACGCAAATCTTCCGTCCCACTAAGTATCAAAGATGCTCTGCTGGATCGAGATCTGGTGACTGTGGAGGCAAACTCTAGGCTCAGATAATTTCAGCTTTGAGAACTGGTGCGCTGTCCTCATTGAAGAAGCTATCAGAAGTTAGGTACACTGTGGTCATATTCGACATATTGTATTGGTAACAGGGTTTCAATTTTTAGCTGCTTTTGCCTTTTCTCACTGTCGTAAGCCTGTCTCCCCATTTTCCTCTGACATGGACAGAGATATCTCAGAAAGCGGCAAGTTAGAATGAAGACATAGTTGCTTTATAGAGATCTTATTTTAAAAAGTTTAATTTTGATCCTTGAATTGCTATTAATTACCATACCAGATTAAATATTTCATTAATTGGGTACATTTTTCACCATGTTCTTTTTGTTATGCTGATTAAATAATCTAAAACATATCTCCCATTTCTGTTTTGTTACCTTGTTTCAGATTCGCTCACAAAGCGGACTGGGAACCAGCAGCTGTTGGTGAAGTTACCCTTTAATCTCCAGGAAACGTGTCATTACATCCATTGCTTTTTATATCTTCAGCAGTCTTCCAGGAACGCGGCGCTTTCCCTGTTGAGAGAGCAAGCACGACAGAGCCGCTTTAATAACGGCTAACTCGCCGTTTCTTAAACAGACCTTTGTCGTCGTTTTCTCGTCTGTCTTTCCAGGGCCTTTAGATGCCGTAGCATGTTTGCTTCTCGTAAAGCCCGGGGGCATCGTGTATGCTGCAATGAGCTGATTTATTAAATTGTTTGCTTCACAGCAGCCACAAATATCCCCCCTCTGTAATACACGGGAGCAGGAGACTGTTGATGGTACATCAGTGCCACACAATGACAAATTGCTTCAAGAGCGGCCAAGAAAGAGAGAGGCCTCGCACATCTGGCACAGGAGCCGCTTTGTTCGCTACACCTGTACTTACAGTTGCGGTCAGGAGTTCACGTTCACCCATTATGGGCATGAATGTCGTTACAATATGGGGGGTTCTAATGATTTATGACTGGTGCATTTCACTTTGTGGAATAATAACAGCCTACAACAGCTGGGTGTGCGAGTTTCATTTACCGTGGATTTTTTTCTAATCCACATTACGTCACATACATCCCAGTTATTTGGTTAAATGCCAGCTATCAAGCTGCAACTTGATCACACCTTTTTTTTTATTTGTAGTAGCAAAAGAAGCTTCAATCACAATCGTGTTTGGATATTTGATCGCTGTTATCCGAATTGGTGGAACAAGTCCTTTTCCAATCACTTTCGCAACTTTTACTTTATACGTTTTCAGCAGTGTTGAGATCGGAGCCATTACAGATGTCACTAGCTGAGTTTCCACTACAAATGTACGTAAAACTTTGCTAATATCAAAAAAAATCTTTATTTTGCAATTGCAGTGTTTCCATTAAATAAGAAATGAAATAAAAATCACTCGTGAATGAGCTTGTTCACATGATAAGTCATTAAAAATCATGACATCGACGAAAAAGTTACATAAAATGTATTGATAATGCTGCCATGGCGCTAGCGCTCATCATCTGTTAGCCAACAGAATCAGAGTCTTATTCAGGCGTTGGAGCAACAAGCCTCTCAATACTTGGGAGTGGCTACATACTCGGCGTTTTGGGGAAATTGTAGTTGCCAATTTTACAGAAGAGCTATGGAATGACACACAACTTCTCATTAACTGTGTGAAGCTGAGAGCTCTGGGGGAACAACCAAAACAAACCATCATCCTCCTGCCACTTTGTGTCGTCTTTTTTGACGTTTTGGCCAGAAGTAACATCCAGCACTGGATCATGTGACTCATATGATGCGAAAGAAGTGTTTCCATTACAGTTTTGCCAAATACATATATTTCAGTAAGGCTAAAAAAAATAAAACCTGCCAAAACTGATTAACAAAAAGCATGAGTTTGCTTTGAAATTGACATTTTTCCATTAAGCAAATTTATTTTCATAATTTTCAATTTGCGCAATTCTTTGCCTCCCTCTGTTGCAGACCTGGACTATTAACTCAACCACTGAACTAAATATTACTGACAAACTGTTTATTCATTTTCCCATAGTTGTCATTGTCATGTTTCAGAACCCATGTCCGCTTAAGCTTTATTTTTTTTTCATACAGTAACATATTTTAATAAAGTTCCTCTGATAAAATGTTGTATTTTTTAGCTCTCTTTAAACTCCTCGCCAGCTTCACAAGCAGCCACGTCTGTGTGTAATTTTGACAAATTTCCATAGGAATAAAAACACAGGTTGTTGTACACAACAAATTCTGCAGAGTTAAATCAACACTATGCCGAGTCTATTGGGTCCTTTTCAGAACTGGCGTTAATTTAACTCTTGCAGTTATTTCAACAGTAGTTTGAGTAGTTATAATTATTTCTAACTGTTAAAATTACTCAATTTCTTGTTGAAATAACTCTGAAAGAGTTAAATTAATGCCAGTTCTGAAAAGGACCAAATAGTTAAATCGTTTTTGATTTAACTGTCAGAATTATAATCAAGTAGAGCGAAACTTATATATTCAACGTTCCATCACCTTCTCAGGAGTCATGATTAACCACATGGATCTTGATAAATGTTCCTTGGATGAATGGAGTTTGGAAACTATCTTTTTGGGGGGGATGCTTTCAACCAGTTTCTGTTATCAAAATCCAGTTTACAACCAAGTTGGCCTGTTCATATTTAAAGGCTGTTTACAGAACATAAGTAAAATTTAATGGCGTTAAAAACTACTGAAGGTCATCATATAAAAAATGGAAAACTGAACATTTCTTGTTGTTCCGTTACCCAAATATGAGGAAAATGACACATTATTACTAAATGTCTCAATAGATTCTTGGGAGGGAGTTAAACTACTCAGATTCTCTTTATCTCCTAAAGATGGTAAGAATTCACTGAATTTTCTTTTTGATGACCATCATATTTTGCAGCCAGTTTAGATGGTAAGACGTCTGAATGGATTTTGCACCGATAGAAGTCAGAAGGTTTTATATTTTTGAAGCAAACCTCTACAAACCAACAAGCTGTAAAAGCACCGAATGGCCGACTGGAACAGCTGGATGCAGGTCTGGAAAAAAGAAGAAAGCAACTCTCACTTTTTGTTGCAGAAAAAGAGAGTCACTTGTCACAAAGCCTTCCTCTGGGCTATTTAAAGTTCTGAAAGTTACCAGAGATGTTCACAGCACCCATATGAGTATCAGGCAAAAAGGAAAGTTTGACATAGCACCACATATAGAAGTTTTTTTTTTTAAATCCTAATTCTTTATAAAAAAGCTTCAGAACTGCCTTCCTGTGTCTTTTTCATATGAATCTGTTAGTGAGAAACACACGTGTTTCAGACTGAGCTGCAGATCTGGGAACAGCTTGCACTGGGGATTTAGTTTGGCATCTCTACTAATTGGACTGATTCACAGTGATGAAGAAACAAATCAGATGACGCAATAATATGTCAGTCATGATTAGGCATTTGTCGTGTTTTTTTTGGTTGCTTAATAATTTGAGGTCAGTATGGTATGGAGCATCTCAGAGTATCTGAATTTTCTTCTAAAGCTAATGAACATATATCACATAATGTAGTAGTAATAATATTACCTAGTAATTGGATTGTTTTTTAATCAGTTGTGTGATTAACAAGTTAGATATTTGTAGATCTGGGCACCATAAGGAGTTTTTTTTTGTGGCAAAGTCTTAAAGATGAGACATTTCTGCACTCCTCTTATTTCTGTGAATGAGACTCGACCTTTGACCAAGCTTTTGTTTACATCCATCTCTGTGACGATCTCTCTCAGTTTGCTCCGAACTTCTTTTGAAGTGAACGCATCCTTGTTTTGTTTCTGCTGAGAGCATTTCGGCGCTCGTCTTCGACCTTGAGTTAACAGCCAGAAAGATGTTTTATGTGATTTTGTTTTGGAACTTGCTCTCTCCCTGAAAACTTCTGCAACGGGATTTGAGAAAAATACTTGAAAATAACGTTTTCTAAGCAGAGATGAAGCACACTTTTTTTTATTAAGCCTTAATTTCTGAAATAAACATTTTTTTAGTAGTGTGTTGTAATATTCTAATATTAAATTTTGGGTTTTCATTTGCTGTAAGATGAAAATATAGACATATTTTTGAAGACATTTGACTGTGCAATTAACATACAGAAGTTTTAATCAGTGAATTAAGTTGATAAGACAAATGAACTTTTAAATAACATTCTAGCTTAATGAATATGATTGTGCTACAGTCTATTATTACAATGTCTAATGTTGCACAGCAAGAGAACTCAGACTGAGAGGAACAATGAGAAACTAACAGAAGCAAAAGTTCATTATAATAAGGGACGATGGCAACTTTCATTTACCGATGATAAAGTTATCATATGTGCACTCAGTTTGTTAATAAATATTTTATGTCTCAACAAGTAGAAATTATCAACAACTGCATTTATGCTCAACTAATTAAACCCTAACCCACCCAGATTCCACCAGATTTTGCACTGAAACGCTGTTAGTGGTGCTGAAGGCCCCGCACAACCTTGGAGCGGCCCTGATGAATAATAGTTAATTATTAGAGTGGCTATTGTTTCGTTCAGTAGTTTAGTGACTAAATCTAATAAGGTCATCCGGTTTCCAGGTGAAGTGTTGCTGTTGTGATTCTGGGAATAAATATATATTCTCAATGTCTTCCTCTCATAAACGTGACATAAAGAAAATTACCTCACAGAAAGATTTTTACGGATATTTTTAATGATTTTGATAAAGACAATAGTTTCTTGAGGTAATTAAATCACCCACCTTTTCTTCTGGTCTTGTAAATGACCACTTAAAACAGTTTATACTGTGCATGACATTATGTTGTTACTGTATATTACATGAAAATGATTCGTTCCGTATGCAGGTTGTGGCAGCTGAAGGACATGCAGACTGCTGGAGAGTTTGGCTAAAGGAAGATTTATTATTTAGAAGAAAAAAAAATGTATTCAAATTCCAGAGAGGGGCTAAATAACGTGGCAAATAAGATATTAGAATAAACGCTGGTTGAGTGACCTCAGCGAGCGACCAGACGCAACGTTTCCATGTTTCCTCATCCCATATGTGGAGCCATCGCTTCTGCGTCTGAAGGCTAAAAATGATGAATTGCTCGAAGCCCACTGAGTTTGTCATCAGCTGCTAAATTCACATTTAAGCTGAAGCTGTATGTTTTTTTTTATATATCTGCTGTATGCTGCATCTTTCAACTTATTTATCTGAAGCATAAATAGTTTTATAAATTAATATATATAAAAAAAAGAAAAACAGCAGTTTGTAAATGAACAAGCCAATACAATTTCTTAGGCTGAATAACAACAAGAAGAAAGAAAAGTCCATGAACTCAAGTTTTCTTGCTCTATTCAGACTTCAAGAGTCTTGCATTTGTTTGCTCCTGAATAAGTTCTTAATATATTTTTAAATTGCTTATTCTGCATTTCTCCTTGAATTTGACACATTTATGTTCCACAACCATTTCCAGGTCTTTGAGGTTGGAGGAGCCACTGCTTTCTGTATGTTGCTGCGTTTTTGCCCCCTTAGCCTGTTGACCAGAGAAGTGTGTCATACGGCGTCTTAGGAAAAGAGGATTACATCGAGATTCTACAGAAAAACATCAAACCGTCCACAGGGGAAAAAAACCCCAGCGGTTTTCATGTCGTTGACTCATCTCCATCAACAGAGCACGCAAGTTTTCATGTTTCATTTTTAATTCATTTTATAAGTGTAATTTAAACATTTGCCAGCCTGTCTGGGTGGGTCATGTATCTCCAGATGCTTGCGGCTAAATCGGCACCCGGCTCTGCGTGGCTGTAGACGGAGACGGATGCAGAAGTCATCACATCATAGTGTATCAGATATGTCAGGCGGCCAGAGCGCAAAGATCCGCAACGTGTAAACATATGGGATTGGTCTGGGCTTGCAGGCGATGTGATGCAATGAGTCAGTGCCAGTAAGTTTGAAAGCTTCAAAATGTGTCCAACGAATGAGGAATACGACCATAAGATGAAGTTAAATTATTCCTCTGAAGGTTGTTAATGTTCTTTGTAACACTGCGGGGAAAAAAATGGAGCTCCAGCTTTTAAAAAAATGTTTAACAAACTTAATATATTTACCTGTATGAACTTAATTTGATTACTAGTAACAAATTGATACATTTTTTTAACAGCTGGATCACCTGTTTTCTTTTGTCAGTGAATGTTCTAGTTTATTTTAAGAATTTGGGCATTTTAAAACTGTTGGTATCAGAGACTTTGACTATAAACTGAACTCAAAATACTTGCAAGCTGTACATTGGTAGTTTGTAACAAGTAAATAAAATCCAGTTAAAGTATAATTTACAAAGAAATAGCTAAAACAAATGTAAAAAAACTGATTTATTTTGTTCTATAAGGAATCGGTTATATGTTTTAGTCTGGTTTGCTTGTTTAAATTATCTGGTAAGCTTCAAGTTGGAATTAAGTTTGGATTTTTTTCAATTGCAGTTGTGCATTTTGCTGCCGTTATTATAATATGGAAAATTAAAGAAACC
The DNA here is from genome assembly GCA_903066815.1 of Brachyrhaphis roseni. Taxonomy (NCBI): domain Eukaryota; kingdom Metazoa; phylum Chordata; class Actinopteri; order Cyprinodontiformes; family Poeciliidae; genus Brachyrhaphis; species Brachyrhaphis roseni. The sequence goes on from CAEFZY010026369.1 coordinate 14,173, forward strand.
CTAAATACACTCTACATATAAGCAGTTGAGTTACGGACAGACCCATCCACTTTTTTCACTTCCGATACCGATACAGATATCTGATGTTTAGTATCGGCCGATACCAATACAGAAGAACAGAACTGAGCTGGGCTGAAACCTTTCTTCTTTTGTTTTTAAACACAGACATAAATGTCCTGAATTACAAATGCATGTGATAAAACTGCACCACTTAAATGCACCAATAGATTCACAAGCTTGGTCAAACATGTAAACAGTTTTAATTTGTTCAGTCTGTGCAACTAGCAGTATAAAAGCTCACGCAAAAGTAAATACTAAAGTAACTGAAACTCAGTCTGAATAGATCTTCAGGAACATTCTTACCGACTTGTGATCTAGAATCTTTGTTCAACATCGAGATCAATACATATATTAATATCTTATTACCTTAAATTAACATCTCTACTTGAAATCGTCTGATAGTGTCCATATGACTGCAATGTTAGGTGATGTTTGTAGGTATGGTTCTTTTTGTCGGTGTGTTTTCATTTGGAGTTAACGTTGGCTGAGTCTAATTTCAATCTGCTGGTAATTAAAAATGACCCCAACAGACTCAGAGTCCCTTTTACCTTTAGGTTGAAAAAGCTTTTCAGTTTCAACTTTACCCACCTGGATCTGTTTTTTTTTTTTTTTTTATATAGCGTCGTATGAATTTACATATTCTCAGAGATTTCAGACTCAGATTGCTACATTTCTATATACTCGGTTTGAGTGAACAAAAACTGGAAGACAATCGTTTTTGCTTTTAGATTGTAAGACTAGATACACAGGTTCATTATCTTCTAAATCTCCTTTGAGCCAATTTAGCAGCGGCTCAGGAAGTAACGGTGGAATCCTTTGTAGTGTTGATAGAGGAGAGATTCAGCCGACCACAAGCTGGGCTGTAACCTCACTACGGCCTCACATTTCTCTCCTCGGATTTCTAGTTTGTTTTTGTTTTTTTGAGGTGCCGCAGTGGCCGCAGTGACCAAATAGAAAAGTTCACAGAATGCATTTTGTTTTGATGCATAAGTGGATCCACGGTAGAACTGAGTTTCAGTCCCAACGTTTCATTATCTGGAGCTTTAAATATTAAATCGAAATAAATTAAAGCAAACTGTGTACACTCGCCGATCAAATAACTTTTGACAGAAATACACAAAGATATTTATATTTTTAGCCATATCAATTTCTCTCATTGTTTGTGAGCAACTTTGTTCACTCTCTCTCTTTCAGCTCTGACTTATTGCAGCTGTCTCGGCGTCCGTCAGACCATTTCATCACACGGACCTTTTACTTCCTGTGCTTGGGATCTTTGTCCTGCTGCATGACCCAATTTCAGCCAAAGTTTCAAAGCTGGACAGATGGCCGCACATTTGGGTCTTGGCTACTTTGGTACGCGCTGAAGTTCACGGCTTATTCGGCGACTGCGAGGCGTCCAGGTTGCCGTGGCTGCAGATAACGAGCCCCATGCACCATTACGCTGTGCAGGTGCATCTGGTGGCCACATACTGTACAATCCTTACTAAAAAGATTGTATGTAATATTATGCACACATTTCCACCGGTGTTGTTCGTTTTTTCTTTTTATATATATATATATTTGCAAGAAACAAATAAAAACCTGAGAAGTGCATTTAGTTCTATTTACTGTGACACCTTTAAACAAAGTCCATCCTAAGAAAAATAAACCCTCTCCTCTGACATGGTGCTGGCACTATCATGCTGTGGGTATACTTCTCAGTGTCATTTCAGTAGAAAACCTCCTCAAGATTAGTAAACATACAGTTTGAGACCCAATGGACTGGTTTAGAACTAAGCAGATTAATGTTTCAGAGCGGCCCAGTCAAAGTCCAGACCTGAATCTCGTCACATTGTTTAGAGATGCTCTTCTCTCTGACTGAACTTGAACATTTTTGGAAAGAAGAGTGGATGAAAACGGCCTCCAGATGCGCAAAGCAGGAAAAAGATGCATTAAGAGTTCCTGTCGTACATTGAGACAGTGCATTGCACTTTTCAAAAATTTAATTGTAAAGACACATTTTGTGTGGTTGAGAACACATCTATCACCCAAAACACCATTAAAACACACTAACCTTAGTGGTTCAGACGAGGACTATTCCTGCATTCATCCTCTTCTATCGGCTCTGCACAAACAGATGTTTTTAAAAAACTAGTCCAACCCCGTAGTCAATACACTGTAACAAATTCAACAAAATTTATTACTTTTTTTTTTTTTTTACTAAAAATCCAATTAAAGCCTCCTGACTTCACTGCTTTCCGGGAACAACTTCTGTGTCAAATGAAATATCACAACATGTTAAATCAAAAAGCAAAGCCATGTTCGTATGACTCACACAGCGGGACGGCATGACTCGTAAAACACAATCAAATTTCAAGCTATTAAATGTATGTCTGGTAAGATAGTCGTTTCCCCCACAGAAAGGGGTTAGGGTTAAAATTAAAAATGGCCGAGCCTTCGTGCGAGCTGGCTCTCTGTACGGCACAGACACCCGCCATACCTGCCGGCTTCAGAGATCGCCCACACACACTCACACACGCCATGTCAGTGTTTGCCTATCTGACCCGAGAAACAGCTCATCGACTGCCGGCCTCCGTGGACAAGCTGCCCCCACTGCCACTCAGCCGCGTGCAAATCCATCACACTTATACGCAGCAGGAAGGAGTTTAAAGCTGCACTTGCGAGTTCAGAGCCGAGGAACCAATTTTCTGCCAATTCACAAACAAAAGCAGATAAGTTAAAAATCTGCTTTGGTTATGCTTGTTGACGAGGTCTGTCTCCAAACAAGATTTGCTGGACTCGAAGGTATCAGATGTGTTTCTGGCTGCTGTGCGTGTTTACAAAGAACTCCAGCGTGTCGTGAGTGGGATAAACCGTTTTGTTTTTTTCTTTTTTTTTTTTTTTCCGTGACAATTTTCACTTGTATGCACAGCAGCTGTGAGCTTCCCTGCTAGCATCGCATCCCCCTCTCTCCATTACATCTGGGACCGAGATGACCTGTGGGCTGTGTACATAAATCTCTATCGGTGCCACGCAGGTTTGTGTGGGCTCACAGAGGGAGTGCGTAACACAGGTCAGAGGTAAGAAACAAAGAAACCATAGATAAAGGGAAAAAAGTCAATCGTGATCCAGCATTCCTGTGCAGAAAATACAGCCTCGGCTCTCCCTGCAAGCCTCCTTTTCATTGGTCCATTTACTTAATTATATCCTCTTGTAATATTGTTTGAACTGAAAACAAACAAATGATTTGATTTACAAGCTTCACAGCTTCATCTTACCCGGTTGTTTTGAGAGCCTCTCAAATTTGTGCTGCTGGTTGAGTGTGAATGATTTTTGTTGTTGTTGTTTTGTTTCATCCAGAGGGAAAAAAAATATTCACACCATTTGGATGTTTCATGCTTTTAGCAGAGGTGTGCGACGCCGCATATTTTGTTATCGTTCCGAAACCAAGTAAATACAGTTTCAGTATCACTGATATATTGATACCAATACCGATGCGATACTTTTCATTAGTTAGGTTCAATATATCATCAAACTTCTGACCTGAAGGTGTTTGTGTGTTTTTTCTTTGAATTATTTTGTTAAAACATAGGATAAAATTTGAACAAAGTCTATAGGTGTCAACCAAATACTTTAACAGCATATTAATATGATAAACAGATACAATAGGAAAACTAATTTGTGTGCATTTTTTCTAAAACAAAGGGCAAAAAAACTATCATTTGAGAGCAAATCAAAACAAAATCTTTGTTATAAGTAATTTTAGAAACAGTATACTATCAGAAAATAAACTTCAAGAGGGAATTTGAAACTAAAGTATTGATCTTACCACTCTGGTATCGATCCGACATTGATACCAGCTCGCTATCAATGTTGTCGATATTTTGTATCGATCTGCCCACCTCTAACTTTTAGTTCTTTTATAAATCAAATTATGTTCGATAAAATTAGACATTTCTGGCGTGATTTTAAAAACACATTCATTAATGTACCTGTGTAGAACTGGCCAAAGTGAGCAACCAGGTGGGAAGAAGAGGCTCAAAGACACATACAACCTCTCTGCAGGAGCTAAAAGCTGCAGTGGCTCAGATCAGAGGCGCTGTTCATACAACAGCTGTTCACTTTGTTCCTCACAAACAGCGGCGTACAAGAGAGTGGCAAAAAACACAAAAACTCATACGAGAGCTTGACTGAAATCCATATGTGGGGAACTGTAAGACGAAAGTTCTTCAGTCTGTTGAGACAAACACATTGCTATTTACAGACTAGATGCTATGCTAGGTGAACACCAAGCGCTGCACATCAGCAGAGACACGGTGGTGGCAGCATCATTCTGTAGGGAGGCCTCTCAGCAGAGGGAGACTAGAGCAAAAGTTAATGTCAAATCCTGGAGGATGATAAGTAATGATCGGTAAGTCGAGCAAGCATGACTTGGGTGGGGATTTATCAGAAAAAGCGACACAGAAATGGTCGCTTTTTCTATTGTACAAGGTAAAAGTTCTGGAGGGGCCAAATCAAAGCCCAGATCTCAGTCCCGTTGGGAATATGTGATGAGACTTTGCAGCTCTGCAGAATTAAAACTCGTTCCCTGAGGTCTGTGCAGACATTCACCTTTCTAGCAGTGATGTGATGCTGAACTCGCAACCAAGTCTATAAAGAAGCTGATTTAGATCAAAGCATGTGTTGAAATATCCCAAAACTCAGGCTCAAATGCAAATGAGAATGTGTGACAAGTGTGATGGTTTTAGCAGTTTTGTTTTGACTCAAACCCAGAATTGCTCTGAGGAAACAACAGGTTGGTTTAATTTACAGAAAAGAACCAAATCTGAGCAACAATTCAAGAGGCGCTCTAGGAATGAAGGGACAGGTTAAAAAGTTCTGTACTGGTTGCTTTAAGGTGAGTATTTTAATCCATTTCTCACTACGCAGGTTCAGGAGGATTGACTGGGAGGGGAACTAAAGCTCTGAGACATTTCCAGTTCTTTAATGGAGGTGACAAGTACATACTTTTTGGACTTGGAGACTTGAAGAAGAGACGGTCAGGTGAGTCAGGAAGAAGCTGGAACCAAAAAGAACCAAATCTGAGCTGGTTTTAGAAACATGAACGATTTGTATTCTTGGAGTTTTCTCTTGAGTAAAGGGAAAACCCAAAGTTGGCATCTGTGAAACACATGAAATCACTGAGAAGAGCATCAGAATAAAACACAGGACAATATTACCTCTCAGTGTTGTGTCTAGTATAAATCTTCAGGGTCATAAAAACAAACACCCACAGAAACAGCGACGCCCACTCACCCGGATGAGAAACACAGTCTGGAGGAAAAGGTCGTGGAATTGGTAACGCAAGAATTAGTAGCAACAAAAGACACAATAACATCCTCTAAAGAAGGGATTTTTCTCAGCCTAATTTTCTGTAATCCATTTTTTTTTGCACAAAAGTGTTGCATAAGAGCCAAAATCCAATAATCAAGAAATGTCTTTTGTCCGTTTTGCTTGTGTGTCACAAAGCGCTCCGTCCGTGAAAGAAAGACGCCAACAGAGTGGAAACAAATTCCAAACGATAAAAGTTTCAATTTCTTGAAAGTGAAAGGTTGGACGAAACTCAGAGGGGGAGATTAAGTGAGATTTAAAATGCTTAATACCTGGCAGCCCGTCGTCAGGCAGCTTTCCATGAAGCTGTGACACAAGAGGTGACCTTGACATGAGGAGCCGGGGCTTCAGATGACACTCTGTCATGTCAGTGCGAGTCTTTTTCTCTTCCTAATGCAGCGCAGCGACGGGGGACTTTCTAAACACCTGCAAACCCTGTCACTGGGATATTGTTTGGGACGTGATAAACACAAACCGCGACGTTTGTCGTTGATTCGGTGGATTAATTACCGTTTTCAAATCCTTTAATGTAACCTTTAACTCTGAAACCAACACCAAGTGGGTCCTATTACGCAGATTATTAGAGTTCAATGTTTTGAACTTCGTTTCTTTTATCTGCAGAGGTTTGCTAAATGAACACTGGAGCCCATAATACCTGCCATTCTTCAGAAGAGCCGCTGATGTCAGCGGACTGCGCCGGAGCGCCGCACACTATGAATGTGGGCTCTACATCATTGGCTTTGGAGCGGGCAACCCCTTGTTCAATTTCCCTTCGACAGTAATGTCCCTCTGAATTAATGGGGTTTTTTTCCAAAATGGAGAATATAGGAAACCGTTTTTGAAAGCTGAAATTATTTCAGAACAGTGAAAGCAAAGTGTGTATCCTCCGTCCAAGTGATTTCGGGGCCACAGAAATCGATAGCTCTCCGGTTGCATTTCTGCCAGGTTGATGGAGGTGGTTGAGCTCAGGTGCAGAGATGGATCAAGTCGGAGATCAATCAAATCTGAAACATTTCATCTCAAAGGCGGGAAATGTAGGGCGGCCAAGTGAACAGGAGCAGATTTCAGAGGGCTGAGGGTTCTGCTCGGCTCCTGACGTCGGACCTTTCTGTTACCTCTTCAGAGTAGAAGAAAAGCTTTTAAGAATAATCCGCAGTCACTCTCTTCACATGAAGTAGTGTGGCTATAGACACATTTTGCATAAAGACGTGTTTTGGAAAGTATTTTTGTTTTTTGTCCATTTCTTTTATCTTTAAGGATAAAGCCAGATTGCTTTCCCCCCTTTTTTTTGTTTGTTTGTTTTTCCTTAACAAAGAATAATACCCTACGACGCGTTGCTTTCCGTCATCGCTCGGCGTGACCTTTTGGTTGTTTGGGGAAAAACACCAATGCTTACTTGTGAAAAGTCACAGAACCATCCTGGATATGTTTATAATTACATTTGGGGAGGATAAAAACACACAGGACAGCCGAAGGTAATAAAGCAAGGAAAACTGAAAAAACAAAATTCTCATTGGACTTGTTTCTGGGTTTACTTGGAACATTTTTTCCCCCGTGGAACAGATTTTTTTTTATTATTGCAATACAATAAGCAATGAAAATCAATCCATGTGCCTTTATTCATTTGAAAGAAATCCCATTTTAAAAGCTAATTACTCTTGACCACATCACCGGCGGCTCAATCTGAGTCGATTCTTAGCACAAACCTCGTTGTGCCAACATGGCTGAACTCCTCCTATCTTTGATTCTGCATGATTGTGAAGACTGTCCTCTGTCGGAGACCGGTGAGTCGCTTTCAGAACCGCTTCAAATGGGCTCAGAGACCCGTCCATCCTCCTAAATCCTCTGATATCAATCTAATCTGATATAATCTGAACAAATCTTTAGGAAGCGAATGTAATTCACAAGAGCCCGGCCCCCACAACTCACAGGGCTCAACGTCTATTTTGTTCTAACCGGCCACCAACCCCTAACAAAAGATACTGATTGTTTCCTATATGTATGATCGCTCTATTATAAATAAATAGGATGTTTCTGCTTTTTTCACCGCTAGACGTCTTTAAGAAACACTTTGTTCAGTGATCAGTCAGTCGGGTTGTTCTTTTGTTTAGCTTTTTAAGAGGAGTCTTACGTTTTTCTTTCTTGTTATTGTTATAGAACAAATAAAAGTCGTTTTCCAATATCGATTCCTTAAATACAACTTAAAATGCTTCATTTAATGGTGGGATATTGATTTATCAATAAAGTTTATTTGATGTCTCTTTGTGTCCAAAAAGCCACACTTCACCGTACGGTACAACCTGGAATACGAAGCAGATTTGTATTCTTATTTTGACAAGATGTCAAATAAAATTAACGTTGCCACGCAGCAAGCACCGTTAGGCTTTAATGTATATTTAATTAAAGTGGGTTATTATTTTCAAGGTGCAGGTTTGCTTGTAGCCTGAACGAATGCAGCTGAAGTCTGTGACTCTGGGCAGCCAGCCTGTGCCTCACGTCAGGCTCCATCACTTAGTGCCACGGTTCAGAGAAATTGAGCAGGTAGGAAGCTGACAAGTACAGATTGCTGTTTGCGAGAGTAGCCATAATTGCACCGATAGGAACTATTACCTGTCCTTCCCAGGTGAGATTATCAAGTCAATGATCTTGAACTAATGACCAGAACATGGAGCCCAGACCCCGGCAGGCTGCTCGGCGCTTCAGCGGCACAGGAAGTGTCTGTCTGCCACAGAGAGCACAGCGAGCCCGTCCTCCACCGTTCCGACTGGAAATAAATGAGTGGTATTTAAAATAGCAGAAGGTAAAAGGTCACGTCCTGTTGGTGAAAATGATTCAAAGTTGCACTTTGATTCGCCCGAGAAAGATTTGCTTTGTAAACAGTGACTGTAAGAAGTGCTAAATGTCAGCAGATTTCTATTCTTTCTGATTATTTCTTGATATTTAACGCCATTAAACCCAGAAAAAAAAAACACATTGTTTCTCCTACTTGCTGTAAATGAATAATCACATCACTTTGCAGTTCCATCCAGCTCACACTGTAGATGATCAAATTATGATAAGTACTTTAGTACTTTGTGTTAGAGCAAAAAAAAGAAGAGAAAAAAGTAAACATGCGGATGTGCTGGCCTCTGGGTTAATTTGCCGCTTTGCCGATCTCTACTTCCATTTCATACACATGTACTAATACTCATAAAACTACTCAACCCGTACGCACAGTTTAAATTACCTGCATACTGTTTCCTGACAGTTTTATATTACACCAGGTTCCAGTTTTAATCCACTTTTATTTGGTCACTTCTTGTGAAGTCTGAGCCATTGTGACTTTTGATTAAATCAAAACAATCCTAGACGACCTCCAGCTGGTAGGTGTTATTTATTTATCGTTGTCAAAGAATGAATCACCCCTTAGCCGGACATTACCCAAAAACACTAAGTATGAAGCAATCCTATCTGCTCTAAACATAAAGTACACAACAGGCAAAACAAGGTATTTGAAGAAACTGATGACAAAGATCAAACCCAACGTTTTATCTACCCAACATGTTACAGGTTATAAAATAGAATAATGTGCTGGAAATCTGTTTCTATAACATTTTATCTGCCAAAGTTGTGGGGGGGGGAATTACATTTAACTTCAATACTCTAAGACATACAATAACAAATTCCCACCTATCAGCATTTCTATCTTTTAAAGTCCTGCTCTATCAGGAACTTTGTATTTTACATTTTTAAATTCATAAATCCATAATTCCTCTAAAGTGGTTTTGGAAATATCAGATGGATGTCTTTGTTTTCATGGACCAGCCTGGTGGTGATCATGCAAATGTTTAATCCGGTCCACATCTCAATTCACCGGCAGCTGCCACCTGTCTGCTGCCATTACGCTCCAATAAAACAAATTCCAACAGAATTGAGACACTTTTGTTATTCATGAATTCAGATTCATCTGAGCACACGGCTGTCAGTTTCTGGCTCAATTCAGCGTTAGCTTGGTTAACATTTGTTCATCTCATAGTCTCCAGTTTATGACCCCCAACAGCAGAGAACAAAGATCCGACTTTGTCCTCTACTTAGCCTGTATTAACTTCTCCTCTGACTTGCTAGCTCTTATTTCCTTGGTTCCCCACAGGGGCATACAAATTAGTTGTTAAGCCCCACACTTCAAGTAAAGATCAATCAAAGGTTTATGTTCTGACTTTGCCTTTCTGAAGCTGAGGGTAATTATCTGCAGATCCGCTTCTCCTGCCCGTTTAATCCTGTTCATGGTAATGGGAAGCCGAAGCCTCTACTGGTGTTCAGCGCAGCTGGGACTGGGACAGGCCGCCAAGCCATCACAGGTTCAACAGGCACATGAATTACAGAAGCATGCACACGTGCAATCGCAGCGAGGCGCTCATTAGAGTGTCCAGTGAGCTAAACATGCATGCATTGCTCAGCAACCCATGCATGAACAGCTAGCTAGCACCTAGCTGTGAGCTGCTGACCCGGGCCTCACTGTGCAGCTCCCGGTCTGCACACTCAAGGAAATCACTACATAGTGTGGATAAGTGATTCACATAATGCACTGTTACAAAAATCCACCTTTGCTTGAATATAATTTTATTGGCCTGGTTGCAATGCAGATTTTAGCAACTGGTTAACTATTAATACTGTCGTCTAAATGTTGTTTTAAAGCTGATGAAGGAATCATTGTGATGACAAAGAGGAAAATAAGATCAAATGGATTGGAAATGTTTCAAATAAGAGCCAGGTGTGGGCAGTAGTGATGGCAAAAGTGCAAAATCTTACCAATAATCTTTGGTTTAGATTGTGAATATCTTAGTACACTTGAAATGAGGCAAAACTAACCATCAAGAAATGGTTCAGCAAATTATTGCAGCTTGTTTTAGTCAATAATTCCTTAATACTGATTTTTTATTATTATTATTATTATTAGTTCCATTGCCAGATTATTGAACAAGATATCGTCCCCATGTTTTAAGAGACATAATATGCCAGTTGAACTAGTACTTTTGATCAATTGTAAGGAATTATTTACTTGAGTTTTGTCTCATTTCAAGTTTACTAAGATATTTGCACTAGACACAAAAATACATAGTTGTATTTTGTATTTTTGCAGTTTAATTACATTTACAGTTGCTCCACTGAATGAAGAACAAACATGTTTAAACCAAAGTGCACCACACACTGAAACACATCTACAGTTTGGGTTAAAGTGAGACTTGTTCACCACATTTAATGTTTTAATGTTGATTCCTATCTGTTGCAGTGGCTGAACCATTTCTAGGTGAAGTTCATATGAAGTAAGATATATGTATTGCCGATGAAAAGTTATTTGATCCAACATCTATAAGTGATCTGCTGCATTCACTGCTTTATGTAGTGAAGCAAAATCAATTTGGAAATCTGCTCCTTCTGCCTTAATCTGTTGCTTTGTCATCCTTTTATTTATTCACTATTTATTTTTTTTATTGCAATCTTTAAAAAAATTGCACAAAGCTTTGTTGTCCGTCTGATTAAATATTTTTTGTTTACAAATAAATTCAATGCTATGAGAAGTTAGTCAGAGCATAAGTAGCATTGTTACCACATACTTTCTTTTACTCTTAAGTCATTTCTTGGATAGCTGCTTTTTCTCCTTGAGTAAAAATACATTGACGGTTCTTACTTGAGTTCGGTTTCTGACCACTCTACCCACCTCTGCTCAGAACCAAATAACAACCCGGGTTGAACGAGCGCAGAGCTCCAAACAGGTCAGAAAAACCCAAGTTAAAACTTGTTCCTCTGAAAGTCCAAGGTAAAACTAAAATCAAGACCAGGTTAGAGTCAATCAGCGAGGCCCCCAGGGTCTTTCTGCTTCTCATCAAGACTCAGACATCCAACTGCAGCAGACCTACCTTTGAGGGCAGAGTCCCAGAAAGTCACTTTTTTTTTCTTTTCTTTTTTGCCCTCCTGCTGGTGCCTCTGCTCCAGATTCTGCTCAGATGCTTGCTGCTGCTGCTCCTCTGAGGTCGGCCCACTGAATTAGCATTTTTACTGCTGCTGGAGGTTCTGCGTATCTGCTATAAAGCTGCTGTCATGCTGCTTCCTATAGTCCCACATATAGTGGCGTATTGAAAAACAGGCATTGCATAAATGAAAATGTGTGGAAATGAAGCGCATTTTGTTGAACATCAAATCTTGTCAAGTGTATAAAGTATCAGTGCCTGTTTTGTTTATGTCAAACTCTTGGTGTTCTACTGCTTTAGGAAGGCAGGCGGTTATGCTTTCACTGTTTTAAGTTTTTTTTTTTCCACACTATATTTTAGGATCAACTGAGAATTCAGGAATCAATGTTTTATCCGTAAGCCGTCACAACTTATTATACCTGAAATAATCAGAAATTAGGTCAGACTGTAACTTGAAATTTCTCAGACGATTCATCGTGATAAACCTAATAATTTTTCACCTGTGTAGACAGAGCGTCTGCTTAGCGTAGCCTGACATTAAATCATCTTGTTATCGGCTCACTGTTGCAGCACATGTCCCAATTGTAAAGCAGCGATACATGTTTGTGTTGTGCCTTCTCAGAGTTGTGATGCTCAGGAAACAGAATGCATGGTGGAGAGTTATGTACCCAAAGCAGAATGTGGTATTAAAGTTTGGATATAAACTGGCTCAGGTAAGTCAGTTTAATGAGTCCAGGCATCAACGTTACTGCTTTAGTGCTGCTGCAGAAGCCACTGTTTTTACTCTTACTGCAGTTCTGCTCTTGAACAGTAGAGGTCGCTATACATAAAATCTGCATTCAACAACTCATATACAACTCCAAATGCACAATTTGACTATGGAAATGTTGCCTTTAAAAGTTTTTTTTTAGGTGTTTGTAACATCTTGTAATTTATTTTTTGCATTTAGCCATATTTTTCTGTGGATATACTGGACCGGCTTTCGCAACAGGACACACAAACCCTGAAAATGGTTTATCCTGCCATCTGCTTTTTCTCAAGAGATGCTGTTCTCCACTTCCTGCCATCCACTCACTGGACTTCTGTGTAAATCTGCTGCTGTCACCTTTTTGGAACAACCCGACCGCCTGCGCCTCATGTGCATTTCTTCTGAGTTAATTCACACAAAGTGAACAAAAACAAAGAAAACACAAATATTTCAAATTAAAAGCATGCAAATGAGAAGAGTAAAAATGCAATGAAAATGTCCTAAAACTTTACACTCTTCCCCCTGTGAATGCCACAGATTTTACTGCCCTCTCCAAATAACTTTCACACACTTTAAAAGAATTCCTCTAACCACCAGTCTACCTGCGAATGCTCCCATTTTACGATCTATCTAAAAAGCCATCAAACCAGCTGGCTGGTTTTATGATGGAACCCTATCAAAGGATGATAAGAAGGATACAAAATAAAATAAAAAAAAGCAGCTTTGTATCTGGAAAAGCTTAAACGGCATCACATCTGCTCACCTCAAAAATAAGAATAAACTATAATCTCACACCTGCTGTTGCTTTCTCTCAAGCGCGCTGGCAGATAAATCTCACGGACCAGAAACCAAATCCGGGCGCGCAGACACTCACTTACACGCGCAGACGAACTGTCAGCGTAAATCCCAGCATCTGAGCCCAAACAACTGGAACTAATGCTCTAGGAGAGGGTTCCCCCCCCCCCGCCCCTACATTTTATTGAATTATTCACCTTTTCCAGAAGAACTCTATTCAGAGAATATTTTAAAAAATAAAAGAAATGGAGGGAAGGAACCCACCGACCGGTTCTGCAGCGCTGCTAGCTGGCTGTCCTGTTTGTGAGGGCTGAAATTAATATTATGTTTCCAAGGCAATCCTTTTAGCGCTGTCTAATCCCACTCAGATTGGCAGAGTCGTCTCAGAGGCAGTCTGAGGATTACCCAGTTTATAGGCACCAGACTCTACGGTTGCCATGGCTTGACGAAGAATTTCACACAGAGGGAAGGAAAAACATGTCAGTCTGAACATGAAAGAAGACCAGCTGCGGTCACTGGCATTGTCAAACTATATTGTGTCTCTTGTTCCAACCACACACACACACTGAGAGCTGAAAATGATGAAAGGGTGAAGAAAAACAGCCACTCAATGAACTCGGTGCGGCACTAGCAACACGTACCATCCTATTGTCGTCAACACTCTGGGGGCCCGCAGTCTCGCGTGGCTCCTGCAGACAGTCTGCTTTTGATACTTGACCCCAATGTTTACATCTGCTCCACTTCCCTGTGCCGGTATTGGATGATTTAAAGCAGTGGCTCAAAATTCATATCTGTGCTGTCCATTCCGCTGCCCACAGGGGAAGCATTACGTCTCCCAGACAACCGGCGCACATCATGCTTAGTTTGACACAAAAACGGCAAAAAAAGAAAAAGAAGACAAATCTTGGTCTTTTTTGCATTGCTGAGCACACGCAGCTTCAAGTGAAGTCGTTATGCACAATGCAACGGGATGAATTATTTCGCCCTCGCCCACTTGCGCAGCATTTGTGAGAAAGTGGAACGCATTAAAGCTAATTGAGCGTATTTGCCATTTGGATTGTATTAATTGAAAAGCCATCATTTCCAGCCATGCACCAAATGACCACATTAACTGTCAACATTATATTTGACATCCTCGCAGATGAAGTAGTGCTTGGGGAGCTCTCCCGAGGCACTTTCCGAGACGCCGAGCCCCTTCCGGGGGTGGCCAGGTCTGAAGTCAAAGGAGCAACGTGGCGTTTTTCTGCGCCGTCCTGGATTTGCGTCGGCTGCCATGGGAACAGAACAAACTTTCATGCCGTCGCGTCAGCTCGCGTGGCAACAAAACAGAAAATCGAAAACGAGCTCCTCGGTCTATTTAGAGACGGGAGCTTACAAGCTGTTTACTTCTATTTTCACCTCATTCCTGTTTGTGGTGCATCTGTCATGTCATATCTTCCGCCTGCAAGACATCCTTAGCCTCGTCGCTTCTCAGGTCTCGCCCTGTTTGAGCATCCGAGCTCGTGTTTCAGAGCAGGTAGCCTGGGGAATAAAACGCAGATCCCTGTTTCCTTCAGTTCTCGGTGCACTCACTCATGCACGACTCCGCGCGGGAGCCTGGTCTGTGTAAGATGACATCAGTGGTTAATTTTGTTCATACAGGTATGTGCCAGATCCCTCCAGAAGCTCTCTGGCTTTTGCTGCTGCTGCTCATAGAATATTTGTCATTGTGCTACATGACATGATCTGGAGGGAGAAAACTATTAAAATGGGGCAGTGTTGTGCGTTTTCCAGGTACAAAGTGCTATTTTATAGCACAATCATATACCTATGTCAACTTAAGTTACTATAAAAGTGATGTATATATCAACTTAAAAGTAATTTGACGGCTTGAAACTGGGCCTGTGTCTCTTTAAAATCTCCTGCTCTTTTTGAAACTCTGCCTTCAGGAGGTCATCACAACATGGCTCCTCTATTGACCTTTACACAACGTTTTTACCAGCGTTTCACTGAGAAATGGCTCATATAATGAGCTCAGCAGCTCCACCAGGTGTTTGCTAATTGCTCCTGACTAGTCCGCAGGGGCTGAGCAGGGGGGTTACGGGGGAGAGGAGATCTGTGGGGCTGAAAACTGCAGCACCGAGGAGGAGCGTTGTCTTGTGTGTATCGTTATTATGCTTATTGTTCTAGCAGTCAAATCGAATCAGTTTATTATCTGTATAATGCCAAACTACATTAAGGTCAAAAGATGTTAAATATTTAATTTTAGTAAGTATTTATCAAATGCAGAGAAAGCTGTAATAATTTAATAGTTTAACATGCAGCTTTATCTATAGATTCTGCCATCACTGGCCCTTTGAGGACAGTCATGGTCTTGAACTGACCCAAAATGAAATGGAGTTTGACTCTCCTGCTCTTCTACTGACAAAAATCAGGAAGCAATTCTTGCAAACGAACCAACACGTTCACCATCACAATAGCCAATTAACGCCCCTGTCCAAGATAATAACTTTGGAATAGTAATGAGTAATAAATTAATTATCTGTCCGTGTCGCATTAAAGGAGTAGTTCAGGTTTTTTCAGGCGTGCTTCTAAGCAACACATTTTTTAGACCTGTACACGCTGCGCTGATTTAGACGTATTGTGTCTGGATCAATTTTAGTTTTTAGAATTTAGTCCTTCCTTCTCTGGTTTA
Organism: Brachyrhaphis roseni; assembly: GCA_903066815.1. Lineage (NCBI taxonomy): Eukaryota > Metazoa > Chordata > Actinopteri > Cyprinodontiformes > Poeciliidae > Brachyrhaphis > Brachyrhaphis roseni. The sequence continues at coordinate 29,747 of CAEFZY010026369.1, forward strand.
ATGCACCTGAGTCAAATGCTACTTCTTTAGCAGGCCTGTGCAGAACTGCATGACATGCTGAGAAGGTAGATGGACCATTTTACTCATCCTCGTCGGAGCAGAGACGTCACAAACTGGCAGGACGCGGCCGGACGCTCACGGTGCAGACCAAGCCTCAAAGTGGTTTGAGGTAAGAGAGGGAAACAAAAGTCTAGAAAGTCCAAGAATAAGCCAACAATTTCTGAAAGCAAAATGAATAAATTTCACCCCTTTATCAGTTATGTTAATGCAGTAGCAATATCCATTTGCCAAAAACAACTTCTTTTGTTTTATAGCTAAAACTCGACGGGGGTAAAAAATAAAGTGATGGCCTCATATTTTAACTGCAATGGATGGAGACAGCATCCATTTTTTATCCAACGCAGGTGAGGAGCACAGATTTAATTAGCGTTTTAAAAAGCATTCATTTTAGAGTAGAAACCATACAAATATGACAGAAAGCCCTGGCCTTCCATATCATTTGCATATCATTATTTGCTTTCCTTGTGTTTTTTTGTTTTTACCCTTTAATCAATCCCCTTTTTTGCTCGTAATTAAATGTGCTGATTAGCATCTCACTTATTAAAGGAAAGGGGAGGAAATGCATGTTTACGATCGAGAACCGCCATAAGTGTCATCTGGATGTCTGTGGACAATTTACAGATTGTTCACGTGTTTTCAACAAAAAAAATAACGAGCAACAACTGGGTCACATTTGGTTCATTTACATAACATTTACAATCAACTATGAATGAATGAGGACTACATCGATATTAAATCCCCCCAGAAAAGCCAAAGGAGCAAAAACAAAATTAAACAAATTTCATTTTGTGGATATTTTATGTGAAAAAATATTAATTTTGTTTATTTAAGAGCTACAAATTGAGAGAACAATGACATACCTGAATAAATTATTTTTTTAACTTTACTGGCAGAGGAAGACAACACATGTTCTATCTAAAACAGTTTTTTAATATTTGAGCTGCACATGTTGTGCACTGAGGACAAATGGATATAATCTAAGACGAAGTTGAGTTTGTTTTCACAAAAACAAAATGTCAAGTGTTCTTGATGAATTGTACCTTTAAAGCAGAATCACTTCCCTTCGAATGAGCGAATTATTCATTTACCCTTTGAAGCTGGAAGCTGCACTCGTTTCTTCCTCAGAGGTTTTCGCGTCGCTTCCTGCTGTGGATCTTGATGCAGCGCCTCCTCAGGTGAGGGGTGAGCAGGTTTTCCAAAGGGTTCGGTTCGTTTGACGCGAGCTGCACGAGTTGAAAATACAACAAATGTTGCAACATTGGTCCCTAATCGTACCGAGTCTACCGGACTATCAGACATGAAAAAAAGAACAGAGTTCAGAGTTCGATTGCACATTCGCCCGGACTTTCTAAAACAAACCAGAGATTGATTAAAGCGGACTCAACAGGCGTGGTGTGAATGAACCCTTAATGAATAAGAACACAGCAAAGAAAAGAGTAAGTACTTATGTTTTAAAATATCTGTGTAAGAAAGCTGTTTCAATGCACATGTTGCACTTTCCTCATAAGGGCATTAAGACAGCTGAGTGAAATACTATATGGAAGAAAATCCAGTCAAATATATATTTAGTAATAGAACAGTGTCAGTCATTGTCACAGCAGAACTCGTGGTTCCCTCTGTACTGTAGATGTCTCCCTGGTGTAAAAAGAGAAAATCTTTTTTTTTTTTTTTTTTATCTAAATCCCACCTTAAGGGCATCCCTGAAGCAGCTGCATGTCTCGAGGGAAGCCTTCATCTGAATGCGCCTCAGAGACACGAGTTTGAGCTTCATTACATTCCCTCTGCTGAGTTCACTTCACTGGTGATGGTGGATTTAAACAGGCTGGAAGCCAGATGGTGATGATGTGGTAAAACTGGGCATGCTGGTGCATCTTCACCCTGTTGCAGACGTAAGGAAGTCAGGATGAATCCCTAATTAAAATGCATGAGGTTTGTAAGAGACTGGAAATAATCATGGACATCTGTTTTCAGGCAGTTTGGTGGAGCTGGAAAGAAGTTTTCTGGTTTGTACTGTGAAAACATTTAAACTGTTTTCTTGATAAAGAGTCCCACATGTTTTAATTTAAGATGTTTAAGTAACACTCCAATCTCAACTCACTGAACTGATGAAAGTATTTATTAATTAGGCTTCAAACAACATTTCCTTTTGTATTTATTTTCTTACTGCAAAGAAGTAAAATGAAAGAGAGGCCTTTTAGAATTAGTAAGTGAAAAAAACAAGAAATGAATAATGTCAACAAAAGAACTACTAAACAGTTCAGAAAAAGGATTCCTTAAAGGGATCTGCATATCTCTCCCTGTGTTAATTTAAAAAGACTGAAGGAATCAAGGAGCTTTCATGAATAAAAGGCATAAATTAGGAGACAAAGCAGAACAACAAGGATCCGTATTTATCAGTGGCTAATGTAATAAAAATAGAAATACTTTCAGAAAGATTTTTTGGAGCACAGAGTTTCATTAACAAATTGTGTTTCTAAATTGTACCAAGAGAAATGGGCATCAGAGTAACTCTGTACACTGTTTTGCAGTCTCCAGTCTCTCAGAGCGCCCCTTCCTTCCCTGTGCGGCTCCTCTAGACTAGCGGCAGCAGCACTTAGCAAAACACCTGGTGAAACTGTGAGACTGCTGAGCTCAAAATACAAACTACTTCTAAGCCCAGCGCTCTTAAGAACGGCTGTAAACGGCTTAATGGAGGAGCATCGCTGTGATATCTTGCTGTTGGGAAGAGTAGGAGCTTCTTAAAGAGACAGAGACCAAATTCCAAAGTCAAATTTCTTTCAAATTATGTTTGATATATGCAGCATTTTTAGAACAAATGAAGGTCACACAGTTTGACTGCGCTTTAAAATGACACTGTGCGCCTGGAAAATAATACCGCCCCTTTAGATATAGTAATTAAATCATTCACTAAACACACGGCTGATTTAAATCCCAAAAACTGGTTAAAAAGAGCATGGTCTAATTTATTACGGCTACCAAAGTGAAAAAACATATAGTTGTCAGTTCTGTATAAATATTTGTTTTATTTGGGTATAAGTTCTTATTCAAATGTTAATCAAGTGATTAAAGTTTTTAATGTTGGTTTCTCAGATGATTCTGCATGGTTTAAAATGATTAAGCTGTCGCTGAATGCTAAAAAAAGAAAGAAGGATTTTTCTGTTAAATACTTAAAAAATTCTCAAACATCTTTCCAAATGTTTTATTGATGCCTCATCAGGTATCATCAACAATATTTGTTAGTCCAAGAGCAGCAGGCATTTGTAAAATGACAGCTTGTTTGCATATTTCATTACCCATAAACTCAACGTTCTGTAAACTGAATAATGAATTTTAAAATAAATTGCCATGAAAAGAATGAATCAACTATAAATGACAACGATTAGAAATAAACATCAAGGCATGTATGGAGTCCCAAACCAGACTAATTAAGCACACTCTTCATGCACATCAGACATACATCATCATCATTATCACATATAGACTCAACACATGGACTCATCTGACACAAGATGAAGAAGAAACACACACACACACCCGACACACACCCCCACACGCACACACACACCAATTACCCACAAACCTTTGATGAGGAGAAACTTAAAGCTTCTGGCACACGGCCTCCTTTCATGGCATTAATTTTAGCTAATCAAGAAATGTGTGTTAAATGAAAGAAAATATGCATATTTCTGTGGATGTGAACTCTTTGAAGTTTTGCTTGGCTTTTTGGTTTGCTCATATTTTGCATAGTTCATGTTCACTGGGATGACGAGTGTAGACGTTTGTGTCTCGCACAAGGGTTTCTGCAAGGATCCGTAGGTTCAATTAAAGGCCATTTTAAAAAGCAACTATCATTTTACTTCAGAACAATATAAAAACTATTTCCATTCATATAATTATCAATTTAAAAACAAACGTACTTGATGAAGACGCTTGTTGTCAGATCAGTGAGAAAATGATGAGTTAAATCGTCCCTTTTGTTGAATTTCAACCAAACTGAACGCTTGAGATTGATCTTGTATTGATCTTCTAATTATGTAAAACTGATACGATACAGCTACAGTATGTGGGATTTTAGCCATTTTGAGTGGGAATAAATCTGCTTTTGTTATCATTTATTCCTCATAAGAAATTGCTTTTTCCCCCTCTGTTTCAAACAAAAATTTAAAAGATGGTGCATTTTTAACGTTTTCGTTTGTACTAGTTTGTGTATATTAATTGAATTTGCAGTTATTATTAAAATTAAAATGTTGACAAATCCAAATATTACAAAAATGCAAAAGGCTTTTATTGGATGTCCTCATTTTTTCCCCCTTGACCCAATGTGCTCTTCTCAAAGTTGTGAATCCAGTGTTACGAAACACGTGTGTTCGCCTGGCTTATGTATGTCAACTGCATAGGAAGACAACAAGCTCAAGGTAGATGAGCAGTAATGTGACAGGGGTATGACAGTCTAGTTTGAGAAAACACAAGAGATTTAGGAGGATTTAGCTGCATAGACCCCCCCAAAAAATTGTAAGTTGACTTTTTCTCCTGCAAAAGTCCAAAAATGTTCCCTTACATTCTGTATCCCTCACTGTGAAAGTAAGTACTAAACTCCTTCAGTCTCAACATGAACGATATCATTTATTTGCTTTATTGTCAGTCGAAGCCGAGGAAGAAAAAAGCAAAAGGATGCCATCATGGGCTAATAGACCTGCTCAAGCCTTCAGACACAGAGGTCCACAGACGATTTTCCAACAGCCAGATTGTAATCCTATTATATCAAGCACTCTGCTCAGACAAATGAAATCATCTGCTGCAACTGGAGAGAGGCCAAGCTTACATAAATGAATTAGGAAACAGATTCACTTCCACCCCCCCTCAGTGACTGCACCTGGATTCCCTAAACGTAAAAATTGTATAATTTAACTGATAAGAGCCTCTAAATAAATTGCACCAAAATTGCATTTGATTAGGTCTATTTCTTTTTTTCCTCCCTCCACTTTAAAATCTGTAATTTAGTGGTCTTTGCATACAAACTCAGTTACACAAAACTAAATGAAGTAGCAAAACGCGGTTTTAGACAAATCGAGTGTAACTGTGTTAACTGGGACCAACGATTACTCCCCGTGGTTTAACTTTCTGAATCTAAAGCCTTTATATTTACCAGCATGTGGGCAACTGGCATAGATTTTACTATTTGATTACAGCTAATGTTTTGTGTCCATATAGACAATTGCGACTTGGCTGTAAAAGTTAAACTACTTTGAAAAACAAACAATATTACAAACTTAATTTGCTGCAGGTTAGCTAAAGACATAAACTTAATGCATATAGTTTTACAATAAATTTAATTTGCCTGCACTGCAGTGAATCAAATTAAGTCACCAATTAAACAATTCATTCCTCCAATTTAATTACAGAAAAAAAAATTATATCTCTGCATTCATAGGATTTAACTGATTAAACTATGGAAACCAGCCAACTAGTTTATATTTTCACCTGAAAGACAAAAGAAGAAGGACGTACTTTTGTCAGAGATGATCTGCTGCAGGCAGAGTAATGATAATAACAATTGTATCAAACAGCAAAATGCCCCTCAGTGGATGCAGTTTCTGCAGGATTCCAACTCATGACAACAAATGAAGTGATATTTGGATCAGAAACAGACAAAGTTTGTCCTGAAGATCCATGCAACTTGTAGGCTTCCAGTAACTCTACTGGCTGTAAAACTCTACTGGAGTTACTGGAAGTGTTTGTCTGCTTGTCTGTTCAACCGGCCAAAATATGGGTCCCACAGTCTGCATCCATCAAACACGGGTTTATTTTTATGACACTGTCAGTCTGCGTGTTGGAGTGCTGACATATACAAAGAGTATACACTCGTGTCACTAAAATGAACGTTTTGGTGAAGTAAAACCTTTGTTGTTCCAAAATAGTGACATTTTACAGCACAATCATGTAGCTCTGCTACCATCAGTAGTTATAAAAATGCTGTATGCATCAAATATGATTCAAAAAATATTTGACTTTATAATTTAACGCCTTGAATTTGGGCCTCTGTCTCTTTAAATCTCCAGCTCTTTCTGAAACTCTGAAGGAAATCTTCACAACATTGCTCCTCTATTAACCCTTCAACCGCGCTTTTACCACTGAGAAGTAGCTCCTATAATGAGCGCAGCAGAAGCGCAGTTACTCCAGGTGTTGCTAATTGCTGCTGCTAGTCTGAAGGAGCTGAGTGGGGGAGTCATGCTGGAGAGCTGCTCTGTGAGGCGGGAGCTTGGAAACTTTAGCTATGAGGAGAAGCAGCGTCGTCGACGGCAGTCCCACCAAGCATCCTGCACAGCTGAATGGTTGCCAAGGGAGAATCAAGGCAACACTCCAGGAATGCTTCTGATGAAGGAACATCATCATCACATGATATATAGCTTAGGTAGAGCTCAATATAGAGCTACCCCGTTGAAGAGAACGGGGCGCTGTTGTTCCATACTTTGAGAGCGAGTGATCGCAGACGGTTTATGCTAACAACACCAATGAACTCTTTTATCCGTCTGCCAGGCGCAGGGCCGCTGGTGACAGGGGAGAGGAGAAGTCCCCTTTAACAGGAGGAGACCTCCAGCACAACCAGACTTTTGAAGGTCAACCATCTGCCGCGTCTGTTTGGAGTGCGAGGACAGGAGAGAGGAGGCACAGATGGGCTGGGACGCAAGAAGAAAATGTAAGGATACAATCCAGCCAATGAACGCAGAGGAGTTAAGAAAGGAGCTCTTTATGTTGTGGAAGACTCCCAAGCACTCTGCAATGCAATATCATTTAACCGAGAAAAAAAATCAATGTTAGTTTTTGTAGATGTCTGCCTCCCTAATAAGATCTGGAAACTGGTTCCATGAGAGCGTCTGAAGACAACAACAGGTTCTTCATCACTTTCCTTCTCTGCATTTTAGAAACTGCAGTCTGAGGGTGAAGGTCCCCACTGGGATTATATCTACGTACGACGAGTTTCGTATATGATGATGATTTGCTACCAGCACCTTCATATTCAGTTCAATACGAATTCAATTGTTTTATTGGTGTAATAGGAAAATCAGATGTTGTGGTGGATGTGATGAGAAAAGCTTTAAACTGTATTTGAGACAACTGGACAGAATGTGACCTGTCTGAATCCCATCACTACTTTGTGCATTTGAAGAAGACTAGATCTGTCATGTTTGGGTGTGAAGAGAACCCAAGTCAAAGACAGATTGTGGTAAAACTGAATTCTTTGGTAAAATAATGAAAACCTACAGCAGAAACTTTACAGGCAATTGAAGCCTTTTTCCCTGATTAGCCTCGCTGGTCGTTGGTTTGCTTGAGGCTACAGCTGTTCAGTCCCAATTTCTTCTTTACATTGTGCTTGTGGAAATGCACACTAAATAATTAAATGAGGTTCAAAGAAAAAAAAAGCTTGACCCCCAGGTTGTAGAGGCTCACTCTACAAGCTCCATCCAAAGCAACACTCAGATATTAACTTACACTGTATGAATATACACAGAGTAGATGAATCAATGGGCTGGGAAACTATTGTGACGTTTATTGTTACCGTTTATTCAGAACGGTTAAATTATTGGGAAGCATTACACCAAGATAACATCGAAAGAGATCGTTTATTGATCATTGAACATAGCCTAATTCTGCTTCTTTTTCATGATTTGATTTCACTAAATGTTCGGCAATCATTTCAAAAAACGTCTCCCAACCACATTTTGTCAAGGAAGCTGTTCCCCGCTAACAGTTTTTAATGCAGTTCTCAACCCAGTCATTTCAGTCGTTTTACCAATCTCTTTTGATGTTATCTTTGCATGGTGCTTCCCAATAACTTCACCTTTCTTTATCCGCTCTAAATAAATGGTAACGACAAACGTTACAATAGTTGCCCACACCTAACTCATTAATACCTGAATGTTGCGTCGGACGGAGCTTGTAGAGTGAGCCATTACAACTTGGAGGGCAAGGTTTTTTTTTTTCTTTGAACCTAATTTAATTATTTAATGTGCCCTTTGAGCACAATTACTAATACACAGGAATAAAACAGCCCTCCTTTCACTGTCACTATCACTTGCTCTTCTGAGAGTTTTTCTCTTTGGTCAAGTGGATTAATCATTAATCCAGAGCGTTAACGCCACTGTAGCCAAAGCATTTAGTGTTTGTTTTCCTCCTTTTGTCCAGCAACACGCAACTGTACGAAATCTGAAGTAATGACCCCGGGGGTATTACATTTTAATGGTGTTATTACTGTGTATGAGTACAATTAGTTCATCAGCAGAAAGAGGAGATCATTTCCAGCAGCTCGGCCCGGTTTAATGACCGTCCCTGGGATGCTGGCGCAGCAGAATAAGAGTGTGTACCGGCGAACTGGTGACATTTAAAACCATAAACAGCTCCTAATAAGATGTGGATGTATAATTTACATAAAACCCCTTCACTGAGCAATCCTTCTAAAAAAAAAAAAAAACCTGATGTATGAAAACATTCAAATAGAAAAACTGAATATCAATTAGTCTGTTCGTTTCCTATTTTATCGATTAAAAAAAGAAAGTACTTCAAACGTTCTCTCATGTGGATTTCTTTTTGCTTTTACAGCAAGCTTCTCGTGGTTTCCAGCATTTCTGCTGCTTCATTGTAATGTGTAATGATGTAGTTTTACCGCAGGGCGAGGTGGTCGAGATCCTGTGATGTATAGCTTCAGCGACACCCATCCTGCGACATCATTTACTCTTTGACACTTTCACGGTTGTCGGGCCACTAGTAATGATATCTGATGGGTCAAGCTGAAATTGGACAGGTGAGACGGTATGTCATCTTGACATAAGGACAATGGAAACGCTGTTCGGATCAGAAACTATATTTATGGGGCATTTCTTCTACCAGCATTTTGAACAGAAGAAGAAGAAAAAAAGAAAAGAAAAATAGTCTGATGAAAGAAACACGTTCCTGCACATTCGTATGGAGGAAACAGTTGTGGACATTTTTTAACCAAGAGCCCAGATATTCTTGAACCAGAAAAAGTCATCATTTTGGAAACGAAACTCTTATTTAAAGGGGCGTTATGTAAAATCGACTTTTTGAGCTTTACATCATGCAATAATGTTACATCAAAAACAGACCTGGTGTGTTGCTCTCTTTCTTTCATGCGTGCTGGGAAATTTTTTTATCTCTCGTGGCAACCATTCCCCACTCAGCTCCTCCAGACTAGCAGCAGCAAACACCTGACTGAGCTGCACATCTGCTGAGTTCATCATGCAAACTATTTTCTCACTCCAGGATGTTTGTAACGCCGTAATGGAAAGACTTTTTTGAGACGGCGCGCTGAAGGCAGAGTGTCGGAAAGAACAGGAGCTTCTTAAAGAGACAGGGGCCAATTTCAAGGCGTCAAATTGCCAAGTCGAATTTCGTTTAAGTCATGTTTGACACATACTGCATTTCTATAGCAACCAAATGTGACACAGTTGTTTGATTTTGCTATAAAATGGCACTAAGTGCCTGGAAAATGCATAACACTGTCCATTAAATAACATTCATAACGTGTCCTTTTAATTTAAAGCCTTCAATAATTGAGTTTTTGTTAAAGGAGCATGACTGAAACTGAAAATTGGGTAAAAACATCTGCAAATACAAAACCTCTAATTTTGGTACATTTATACAGTGGAGGGGGAAAAAATTGTCATCGGTGTCAAAAAGAGAATTGTTTTACTTATTGGCACTTCAAAAAATGTACAGAAACAGATTTTTTTTTTTTAAGTTTGTTTGTGAACTTTTAATTAGTGATCCATTCTGGTGGTCCTTGAATGTGACCATGATGTCACACTGAGGCCAATTTCTGTTAGCCAGCCTTCAAAGGTAAAAGACGTCATTGAAGTATGGCTTATCTGATCTCCTTTAGTCAGGATTGACATTAGTTTTTTTTTTTAAAAAAAAGCTTCACTTGGCTATTGTTAAAATATATTTTTTAAAAACCCAAAGTGTAACACACAAGGACAAGGACATTAAATTTAATCCACCAGACAGACTGAGGAGGATGAGCAGGGAAGGTAAAAAGCCCAAACGCTCACAGTGGGGCATCTTGCTTTCTCTGTAGCGGCCATTTATTTTTCAGGTTTTTAAATTACACAGAATATCTCTCCTGTTGTCCCGCCTCCTGCTCTGAGCCGGACTGATTAGCCTTGTGTCAGCCCTTCTGGGTTTCGGTCCTGACCATTAGCAGGTGGCTTATTTGTTCTTCGGCCAGCACGGATGAATCACGTCTCACACTCACAAGACCTGCCGATTCTACGCCGTGGGTGGACGGCGTTCAAGATGGCAGCCACCATCTTTACAGCGCTGCTTGTTAAACTTTGACAGACTGTACCTTTAACAGTTGCTTTGAAAACAGTCCTACATGTTTCATCAATGCCTGGGACGACAGGCGTTGCATAACAAGCAGCTCTACTGCTTACTTGAAGTGGCAAGACGGAAACTAATCAGACCAATCTTTGCTTTTTTTTTTTCAAGCAGAATCCTGCAGCTTTGGCTCCTGCTGCCGCCTTGTTCCTGTCACTCTTTTAAGGTGATAAATGACTTTGTGATGTATGAAATGAATTACCTTGAGTTCTGTGAGACAGGGAGAGAGAAGATCTGTGCGTGGGAGCCGGCAACGGATATCCTTGAGATTTTTCATGAGAGAAAATGTTCACAAAATCGGAGATGGATTAGTTGAAATGACGTTGTTCTGGGTCGGTTGCTGCTGCGTGCAGTTAAAACCGACACGTCTTGTTGAATCAATTTCATCACTAAAGCGGTTTGGTATCAGCTGCTGATTGGTCAAGAAAAAAAAAAAGATTATCTTTTTTGAAGTTGTTTGAACACCTGAGATATATTATAAAATGGATAAATTAGTATGCATACAAAGCTTATACAGTGCCTTGAAAAAGTATTCAAACCCCTAAAGACCAAACATCAGTGGAGCACACTGTGCAACACGGTGGTGGCAGCATCATGCCATCGTTATGCATTTATTTATTGGGGACAGGGTCAGAGTTGTTGGAGCCAAGAGGTGAAGAATAATGAGAGAAAATCTGTTAGAAACTCCAAGCAACGTCAGACTGAAGCTCAGGTTTTCCTTCTAACAGGAGATTAAAACACACAGCCAGAGTACTGGACTGGTTTCAATCAGGCGTCTCAAAATCTAGTCCTTGTATGCCAATGCGACTTTTAAATGTGTCCCTGACCCACCTTGACCCGACTCAAATGGTGGAACTGCTCCTATAGTTCTGCTATAGAAGTAGTTCTCTGATGTAGGCGTTGAAGCAGGGACATGTATAAAGATTAAAGGGCAACAGCTGGAGACCCCAGGTTCAGATAAAAGCATACTTATTTCCTCGAATGGCCCAGTCAAAGCCCAGTAAAATTTTGGAATCTGTGGTAAAACTTGTAAAGTGATGATCTCAGACAGAGCCTATTGAATCTGACTGAGCTCCAGCTATTCTGCAAAGAAGAAAAGACAAAAATGTCACTATCTAGGTGAAGAATTAAAGCTGTAATTGTGGCAAAAGACTGTTTTACAAATTATTGAGTCAGAATCATATATAAAAAAATATATTTATATATTTGTTCAACATTTTTAGAAAAAATATATTTTCCTCCACTTCACAGTTACTGTTAAAACCTAAAATTGTTCCTACCAGGAAAGATCACCGGTAGCAGTCAGTGTTGCAACAAATCCGTACGCACCTCTGACTGAAGAGTGTTGCTGGTTGCCATCACCCTGATTTTTAGCTTCCTCCACAGATTCTCTTTCAGATTCAGATTGGGACTCACTTAGAAAAGTTAATATGACCTTCAGTATGAAGAAAAATATTGGTTAAATCTAAACATTACTTTAACCCTAAATCTGCCAGGGTGTGAATTTATTTATTTTATTCCGTGTTGATCTATCACACCTGAAAGAAAAACACACATTTGAAATTTGTGGGTTTAAATCTGTCAAGCTTTGATAGAGTTCAAGGGGTGTGAACACTTTTTGAAGGCATGTTAAAAACACGAAAGTCCGGATTTACAGATTTCTCTCAACAATACCAGGCATTAAACCTCAAATTAATTCATGTGTTTCTACTCACCATCAGGAATCCTCCTCTCCTCTTTCTGGTGATGAAGTGTTTTGGGAATGTGTGGTCTGTTTCTATTCATTTACCAAAAAAAAAAAAAAACTGTGTCAAAAAAGAAACCAATAACTGGCTATTAAAAGCCTAATTATATTTTTATGTTTCCAAAAGAAAAAGAAGATATTTCAGCGGTACGCGGCGGCTCAGACACACACCCACACAGACAGGCACAAACAAAACAGGCTGAACAAACCAAACACATTTGGCTCGAGAGCAATAACGCACAAGCACACGCAGACATGCGTCTCTCTGTGGAGAACACACACACACACACCCCCACACACTCCTCCCACATTTCAATTCTTCCCTTCGATTCTTGAACAAAGTGAGAGAAGAATAGCCCCGAAATCTGGGGTTGAAATGAGTGGCTTCACAGAGATGTGTGCGTCATTATGGTATAATATGTTCTCTCACATAAGGTTAGCAATACTCTGATCAGTTTTGTTGCTCTTCGGAAATCCATTAAACCGTCTTGATTCTTCTGTGTTTGTGTTTGCCTTCTTGGCTCGGCCAAGACTGGAGCAAGCTAGGAGATCAGAGATCCAACAGTTTGTTTGTCTGTTTGTTGAATACACAGCCGTCCCTCGGCAAACCTCGAGAATCCCGCCGGAGAAGAGGAGCACGGGTGAGAAAAAGGAAGGAAAAAAGAAAACATCAATGTTTTAGTATTTGGATCACTTTCTGTAAGACTGCAGGATTGGTTCTGGGTTGGGATCTTTGGTGGAGGTGATGGTGGTCTACCTTACGGAAAACTGGATTAGAACGTAATGAATCCAGAAGTGGCTCTTTTTTCTTTTATTTTTCAATTTCTGCGCTTATGAACTGAAATTAAAACACATCATCCTCCCTCTAGAGTTTCAGGATTTTATTCTCTCCTCTCAGAGTCTTATTGACGTACAGTGGAAACATCCTGAAGGAATCGCAGAGGGCACGACCATACCTTACTGCCGATAAGAAAGGTGGAGGGAGAAAGTAGCAATAAAGCCAAAGTAAATCCCTCTGATACCACTTGGCAGACGGTTGCTTGATATACCTCAGCCTGGATATTAAAAATCTCGGATGAGCCGTCCAGCTGACAACTTAATCCATTTAGTCCCTAAGTAAGCAGCAGGAGGCTGACTCAGGGTCAGCGTACACAGAGGTCTGTCATTTCTCGGGTGCAATAAGTTTATCTTTGGCAATCCATATTCCACAGACTTTTAAGAGTCAGAAACAGACAACACTCCCTCATATAGTGTGATTCAACAGAAAGACTGAAGAGGACCTCTGTTAGAATCTGTTAAAGGGTTTGTCATATAAAATTTAGTTTTTGTTTTAGCTTTATTTTATGTTTTATAATGGTATGCTCTCCCATCAGTGAGTAAACAGCTGGTGGAACCGCAGGTCTGAGCTCATCATACAATCTACTGTACTTCTTAGTGACGGCATAATGGAGAAACATTGTCGTGATGACGAGCTGGAGGTGGGGTGTCGGAAAGAGCAGGAGCTTCTTAAAGAGACAGATACCCTATTTCAAGGTGCCAAATTTCCAAGTTTAATTTATTTCAAGTCAGACTTATACATAGACTTACACTTACAGATTTATACTTACTTTATTGTCATCGCACCGAGACATGACAGGGAATTTGGCAACAAAATGTCATTGCTTGGGAGATTTTGGGAGATCGGCTGATACTTACAGTACATGTGAAGCCGATCTTATCCATCAATCTTATCTTCCTCGGCAAAGGTCAGGAGATCAGCCATTGTCCTCTTTTGCTCTGCAGTGAGGAAGGTTTGACTGATACACCGCCCCAACAGGCCATGTCTGCACAATTACAGTTTACAACAGTCAACCCACTGTTGCCAACTCAGCAAATTTCTTGCTTTGCAACATTTCAGATAAAAATGTTCAGGCTTCAGGCTTTTTACAGATCGGTAGTCACCAGTCAGTGCATGCCTAATCAAAAAACACAGGGTTTTTCAGACACAATATGCAACAATATACGGAAAATGTATAATTTCAATAGCAAAGCATAGAAAAGTATCCCTAATTAAAGTAATGAACCCCAAATGCAAAAACGAAATTCTTGATTGATCAATTTCAGGTTCAGCTAATGGATATATAAGATTAATAAGGATTAAATGCGGATTATGTGTGAATTGTGGGAAAACCATCAAACCCCATACCGTTTATGTGCTTCAGAAAATGCAAATAAAAACTGAATGCTCACACAGTAAAGGCAACACAACCAGATTCTTCTTCCAGCTTGACGTTTTACTGGTAGAACATCAAAACTGTGTGTGTACACATATTTAAATGTCCAACAGAGTGATATACTGCAAAACTATAGACTGTTTCCTGAGAAATGTGGGTTTTTGAGTGAATGTTGGAGCCATTTTGGAGGCCATCAGTGGGACTGCACAGCACAGCACTCCCTTGTGACCTTCACATTTCAGAGCCATTGGCAGCATTCATCTTCATCACCATTAGATTTGAATAAGCATCACCATGAAAAACTTGCTGTTGCTGTGTAAAGGCTCAAAACAGGGTCATCTGTTTTTGTCGTGAAGACACAACGACTGTATAGCGTTGCATGTATTAAAGGCAATTATAAACGGAACGCACAAACACGTTTTCCCTTTTTTAGGCAGAGTAACAGATTGACAGATTTATGCAAAAGTCGGTGTGAAAAATCGCTGTTGGGTTTGTGCTTTCCCCCGAACATCAAACATCCCCCGAAAACTCCAAAGTCATTCAGCTGGTAATGTTAGCTCACGATGACTCATGTCTTGACAGAGGCATTCATGGTAAATTTATTGAAGCTTTTCTGAAAAATATCAGCTAAGATGGGAATTATTGTCTGTCTGTCTGCTGACTTCACACCAACAAAAACGTGACAGAGAGAGATGAGAGGATTCCTGGTGCTGCCTCCTCACCAGGGGCAACAGGAACCTGCCTGCAATGTATGAAAATCAAATGGTGCCATCTTCTGGGTAAAGTCACGTCACTTTTTTTTGTCTATTTTCTTTCCCCTAACTAACTCAAATGTCAATTTATCATAATTTTTTTTTCTGCATGAGGTGGATTTATGTAAGACTTTGGAAAAGGAAGAGAGAGTCTCACGGTGAAACATATAATGAAAGTGAATAACAAATGAGAATGGATGCAATATGAAACATAAAGAATGACTAAAAGCAGAGCACAGGATGCAGCTGATGGGAACATATGTGCAGTGAAGGCCGAACATGCATCTGTTTAATTACACGGTTCTCGGCCCATAAAATACGCATTTACTCTCTTAAGAAAAACTAAGACAACATTTAAAATGCTCGTTTACCTTGTTGAAAGTTGGAGTCCTTTTTTAATTACCAACAAGTCCAGCGGTACTCGAGGACCAACATATTGTTGGAGCATGTGTGAAGCAACAGGCACAGAAGCCTGCTGCATGGCTATTGAGCCAATAGCCCGCTCCAGTGTTCCCAGGACTGCCGAAGCCATCTGTCAAATGAGAAAACATCAACACTGTGGTATAAACAGGGCTCTATTGAATCACTTAAATCTGCCCAAGCTAGACAGAAAGTCTGTCGTACACAACTGCACGAGTATTAAGATTTTTTTTTTCTTTTTAAGTACAAATCTTAAAGCCTGATCAGATAAAGTTTGACATTGTCAGTGCAACCCTGTTCATTTTCTGAAAGTCATGCGTCTTTCTAAATAAGTTATGTTCTATAATATGCATCCCATGAATATGTGCAGAGAGTATATTTTTTTCCTCAAAGTGGCAGATCCACCATAAAGATGAAGAATGCAATTAAAATTTTATATACCTTCAGATGTCTCCTTTGACCTAGATTCACTTTTTTTCAAAGAAACATATCACATCCCAACTATTTCCAAATAGATCGATAGATGTCACTCTTGGTAATAGAAACAGGATTTGTTATGCTTGAAATTAATAGAAGATTCAGTATGTTGTCTGTTGAATGTACAGCTCTGAAGATGAAAATTCAAACCCCGCTGTTTGAGGGGTGTTTCAGGTGATCTGAAGGGAAATCTTATGTTGACTCCACACTGCCCTCCAGTGGTAATAATTTGTAATTATCTCAAATTGGTGCGTGTTTACTTTAACCACTGGAGGGCAGTGTGTACTCCTAATGAAAACCGAGTTGCTCAGATAAAGTACATTTAGGAAAAGTATAACATCATGATGAGGGTACAATTTTATGAACTGTAAACAGAACAGAGCATTCATAAGTCTAATAGTTATTATTTCTTATTGATGTCTGTCTCCTTAAGATATTCATGTTCATAAAAGAGGTGGCGCCATACTGTGAGTGGCAAGTTTGAGGAAACAAAGGCAAAAAACTACCCAAAGCGAAACATTTCTTTTTCTGTTTTATATCATTCAGGAGTCCTCAAATTGTTTCTAATTGTTAAATGGTAGGGTAATATCAGCTAATTTTAAAATGTTTTGTTACTTTTGTGTGTTTAGTTCTGTTCTGAAGATTACCAAATTAATCCTAACCCATAATATGAAAGGTTTGGATTTATAGCTGACAATGTTCTATCTCTTGATGAAATGTGAGTTGGCAGGTAAGTAGATAGGCAGAATATGGTAATTGTAATTATTGTAAGATGATGATGATGATTATCACTACTAGTAGTAGTAGTATTACACTTAATATTTTTTAGTATATATAAATCTATTAAACTCCAAACCTAGAAGGTATTTAATTATGAAAAACATTTTAAATGGCTAGTCCTCAGCCATGGACTTTCCTAAGTGCCACTTACAATATGGCGGACGGGCTCATCTATCTCTGTCGTTTTGATGACGTCTCTTTGAGGCGACAGAAGGAGGGCGGTTTGAAAGCAAAACAGCCAACTAGTGTCAATATTCGGAAAATAGTACATATTTTTGTTGCGAGGTTAAAACATATCCGCATTTTGAGCTAAAACCTTTCTGTTAGAGGTTTCTAAGATGAATGCAGAGTTATTCTTGCTCTTTTTAGACGACTTTTCTACCGCTAACGGGACTCGGTGAGGTGGTTAGCTTACTCTCTCTGCTGCATGTTGGACACCGAGCTGCCTTTAGCTTAGTGCTTACTCCGTTTAAGGATGGCGAGTGTGCATGAAAGTTTGTATTTTAACCCCATGATGACTAACGGGGTGGTCCACGCTAATGTGTTCGGCATTAAAGACTGGGTGAGTCCATATAAAATCTCCGTGCTGGCGCTGCTGTACGAGATGACCTCTTCAAAGATCACCCTGCCTGAGAGGAGGCGGCTGAACAAGCTCATCCTGCCCCTCCAACAGGTTCAATTCTTTATGTTTAGTCTATCCAACCTTCCTTATATTTGCCGTAGTGTCGTATGTGTTGCTCACTGTGTTTTTAATGTGGTTTCCAGGGTCCAGACCTGACTCTTGGTCAGTTCCTGAAGACTGTGGAGGAGTGTTGTCCTCAGACCGCCTATGCAGTCAAGCTCAGGTCTGCAAAACTCTGTAGTTATCCCAGTAAGTCACTTACGTGACTTATTCAGTTGAACAGTGAAGATAATGATTTTCTACCTGCACTTAAAACAAAATCCTAAGAACTTAATTTGTTTCCTAATTTTTTAAGTCAATGATAAAAGCCTGCAATACACTCCCTCGTCCAGCAGGGGGCGACACAAGGCGAGACTTCTGATTATAAATACAATCGATTAATCATGATTAATTGTAATGAACCAGTTGTAGAAATAATTGTTACCTAATTTAGTACTTGGTTAATCGTTAATTGGAGAATATAGACTCAAAAAATTTAATTTTCTGTTAGAACAATACAGTCAGAGCAATAATTAAGCCAAAACTGTTAATAAATATATATATA